>JABUQX010037859.1:130000-132500 GCA_015478945.1 Trachelipus rathkii
ATTATTCTTACAGGAAAATGGTCAACAACATTTTCTCATAAGGTGTCCAAATCATCGACACATCTTTTGACAAATATAAGCCTAATTTTAATTTAATCGTTAGGTTAGGTTAGGTTAGGTTAGGTTAGGTTAGGTTAGGTTAAGTTAGGTTAGGTTAGGTTTTGATGGGTTTGTTAGAGAAATTCTAAATAACGCAAAAAAAAATTCGTATGGTGTCCAAATTGTCGACATTTTTTTTAACAAAATGCTCAAACGGTCGACACATTCAAACTGTTAGGGAAAATGATCGACAAATTTTTTGTAAAAATGTCGACCATTTTGACCTGTCGAACATTTTCCCTGTTGACCATTTGGTACTAACTTCATTTGAATGACTGAAAGGATTTATTTTATACTCGTATCTCACTGGCATTGCCCTAATTAAGGGAGGAAAGCCCCTAGGGCAGGGGTGGGCCAACCCTTGGCGCATGCACCAAACGTGGTGCATTGGATGATTATAAGTGACGCATTGATACGTGCTACTTTTTGAGAGATTTTATATTTAAACTGGGCTATGTCAGCCTATTTCTTACGAATTTATTTAATGAAAACTAAAAATTCATTTTATTTCCAGAAATTTGTTAAATCTGGCAAGATATAAAGAAGTATGTAACAAATATCGTAATGTTTATGCATTTTTTTTGTAGCGTCGACTCTCATATTTAATATATTTTCCCGCCAAAACCCATATTTTAAACATGATTTTAAATTACCTTGTAATAAAACATCGTCAATGATCATCAGTTGAAATTTTGTGTCTATCAATGATAGTGAAGGTAGTGTTCTCTATAGTCGAAAGCATTTGGCTTCTCTTACTTTTGCATAAGTTGAGCATAGTAAAAATTAGTGGCAGTATTTTTTTTAAATAAAAGAATTCTAAAAATATAATTAATAGAGAAATCATATATTCTGTGATTTCTTTATTTATACTATATATATATAATATATATATTATATATATATATATATATATATATATAATATATTATATTATATTATATATATTATAATAATAGTATCAGTTAAGGTAAATATTAATATCAATAAATCTTTAAGAATATATTTAAAAGTATTTACATGGTTTCATAAGATGTTTGTGAACGTGAGCTTTCGATCCTTATTTTATCTGCTTTCTCCTCTGACTTATTAATCCCATACTCCTTAAAATTTAATGAAATTTTTGCTGTGATCTGACATATATATATATATATCATATATTATATATATATATATATAATGTATTTATATTATATTATATATATATATATTATAATAATATATGTAATTATATATATTAGCTTTTGGCGAAAAAATTGCTCTGATTATACACTATATATATATATATATATATATATATATATATATATATATATATATATAATATTATATATAATAAATAGTGAACTATATATATATTATAATATATATATAAAATATATATATATATATAAATATAATATATTATATATATCATATATATACATTACATATATATAATATAATATTATATATATATATATATATAATATATATAATATACTATATATATATTTATATATATACATATACATATAATATATATATATATATATATATATATATATATATATATATATGGCCCTTGGGAGTTGCTTCCTTAGACTAAACAAGAGGTCAACCCAGGTCATTCCCTAAGGGAACCGATTGTTCTACTCTTTGACCCACAGTCCGTAGAAGCAAAGATTAAGGATTGTATTTCTCTAATCCCAAAAGAAATTTTTTTTAGAAAATTTAATATAATTGTGATAATTTTTTAATTATGATTATAATTACTGTGCAATAAATTTTTAATTATGATTGCATGACTGTGCAATAAATTTGTAATTATTTTTATTATTACTATGCAATAATTTTTTTATTTATTTTAATAACTGCAATAATAATAATAAAAAAATAATCTAAAATCAGGGTCATGAAAATATTTGTGAATGCTTATTTATTTTTTTTACGTATCCGAAAATATTTAGATTTTTTAACAAGTTATAAAATTCGTCAAAAAATTTGAAATAAATAAATAAACAAAATCTTGGAATATTAAATTACAATTTGATTTTTTGTTTTTCAATAAATTTTACGTAAAATATCTGTTCAACAATAATAATAATAATAATAATAATAATATATAATATAATAATAATAAATAATAATAATAATAATAATAATAATAATATAATATAATAATAATAACAATATAAAATATAATAATATTTAACAATAACATAAAAATAATAATAATTATAATAATGAATAATAGTAAATAAAATGAATATTATTAAGATCATTAATACTAAATAATAATAATAATAATAATAATAATAATAATAATAATAATAATAATAATAATAATAATAATAATAATAATAATAATAATAATAATAATAATATTATAAATATCAGATAAAATTATATTAAATTTAATAAT
>JABUQX010037859.1:137500-150516 GCA_015478945.1 Trachelipus rathkii
TATATATATATATATATTGAGATCCTTTTTGATAAATAATTATAGTATCATGTTACAAATGTGGAACACCTTCAATTATGGCCAATTAAGGGAACTCTTCAACTAAGTTCTTTAATTCTACTTTAATTTATTATTTATTGTATTAATTTATTTATTTTTGTTCTTTATATGAATTTCATTTTTATTTTATTTTTATTTTTTTTAATAGTCTCATCTTCAATTTATATTTTCCGAAATGAATCTCACAACAACCAACATGCAACAAACACACACACACATTTATATATAAATATTATTATATATATATATATATATATAATATATAATATATTACTATAAGAATATATATATATATTATATTATATATATATGTATATATATATATATATATATATATATTAATATCATAAACATTAGAGTAAAATTTGGATATAATCTTGATTTTGTTTAGAAACTTACAAAGCCAATACAAAACATAATTTCCAGTTATATAATATATATATAATAATATATATATTATATATATATTATACATATAATATATATATATATATATATAATTATATATATATATATAATAAAATATATTATATATATATCTATATATATATATTATATATATATAATATATATATATGATATATATATATATATAATATTATTATATATAATATATATATATATATATATATATATATACTATATATATATATATTAAATATATATATAATTATATATATATATTATATATATATATATATATATATATATAATATATTACTATATATTATATATATATATATATTATATGATCTATATATATATATATATATATATATATATATATTGTTCTCTGCCTACCTGAGAAAATTTTACATTATTTAATCTATTTATTTATTTTTGAATCCAACAAAAATTTTCAAGTAAAAAAATTTCTAAGTACATTATTATTACAAAGGCTTCTAAATAATTTAACTCAGATCTTTGGTTAGAATCTAAGAGCTTGATATATATTTAACTAAAAAAGTCTATTAATTCGGGTTCTTTAGTTGAGTCTTCTTCTACGACCTCAGATTTTCTTCTCTGTGGGAGTATCAAAGGCTTCATGACGTCACTTGGCAACTTTGAATCCATAGAATAGGAAGGCACAAAAATGGGTTGAAATGCGTCAGAAGATACGAGTCCTTGTTGTGGACTTGGATCAAACGAATTGCTTGATTTACCTTTAAGTGTCGAAGGTAAAGGTACTGAATTGGAGGATTTACCTTTAAGAGTTGATGGTAAGGGTACGGAATCAATTGGAGGAGGAATAAATTTCTCTGGGGGATTTCTTTGAAAGCGCCTTAAAGGATAAATTGCTGAATTCGAAGTCGTTGTAGGTGGCGATCGAGAAAAAATATTTCCGAAAAAGTTGCTGGCCATGTTTGACATGTTTCTAAATAAACCTCTTTCCTTCTTTGTTTTCTTTCTTCTCCTTCTATCATCTGATCTCAGTGGAGCTGCATAAGGAGCAAAAGAATCTTCTCTGTTTGTTACCAGATTGTCATAGTACACTTTCTTTAAAGTATCGTCAGGCTGAACATAAGGATAAGGATGAACAGGATTTTTTTGTTCATACGTGTTCTTTTTGATTACAAGTTTATCCTTCTTCGTGTAAAAATTTTTGGAAGGTGACAATAAATTAGACCTAGTACTCTTAATAACATTTTTAGAGTTATTTTTAGAGAAAGGTTTGTCTGAGAGTTGTTTTCCTTGATTAGAATAAACGTTAGTTATATTTTCTTTTACATTTTTGGCAGGGGAATTTTTTTCAACTTTAAGTCCATTTCGGTAAACTGAAATGATTGGTTCTCTACTATCAACTTTTGGTGCAGTTAAGTTCGGACCTTTGAATGGAGGTTTCATAGCGACAGTATTAAATTCCCTCCTTGTATTTATATCATCGAAGCGCACATTTTCAAAGTTATTTAAATTAACAGACTCGTCGACAAAATTGTCAATAACATTGTAGTTCTCTTTAGTACTTATGTATGACTTAATAGGCGTTTTGTAAGTTACAATAGGTAGTACAGTAGTAGGTTGTTTCTGAGGAGAAAAGAACCTGCTAAAAATACCTCCTACTGTTTTTTTTTGAAATTTTTTCATGTTCGACTTTCCATATGGTAATTTCCTCTTTTTATTTTGTTTTGGTATATCTGGAGGTGAAGGTTCAAATCCACTTCTTCTACTTGGCGCCTTCATGATATCATATGGGAGAGCTTCCTGCCGACGATAGACAGGAAATTCTCTGGAAGCTTTTCGGTTGTTCTCCCCCCATCCGAAAAATTGGAAGATTTTTCTGAAGAATCCAAAGTTGAAAAGAGATCGACCATCACTCTTGCCAGTGGGATCATCTGGATAGTCTTCCAAACTCTGAAAAAGAAACAATATTCACAATTATTATTATTATTATTATTATTATTATTATTTTATTATTATTATTATTATTATTATTATTATTATTATTTTTATTTTATTATTATTATTATTATTATTATATTTGTGTTAATTTCGAGTCAGCCATATTATCAATAGCCGGAATTAAAAAGCCTTAATTTTCTATTCGGTAGCAATTAAAGGTTAAACTATTATTATTCATTGATTAGATTCACACTATTCAAGACCTTTGACTTTTTGCCAAACAATCTTAATGAAAGTTGTTTGCTTGTGGTTTATGTAAATTCTGCTCTCAATTTTTAATCAATTTGAAATTTGATTACTTCGATGATGTTTCGATATTAGGATGGCAGGGTTAGGGGGTTGGGTGCTTGATGCCTAGCCTTCGGAATTAACTTTATATATATATATATATGATATATATAATATATTAATATATATATAATATTATATATATAATATATTATATATATAAATATTATATATATTATTAATATTATTATATATTAATTATATTAATATAATATATATATTAAATATTATATATTATATAATTATTTATATATTAATATGTCTGATCATAATATACTGATATATAATAAATATATAATTAATATTTAATAATATATATAATGATTTATATATTTCTCCAGACTGGCTTTTAGGTCATCAGTGCCCGCCACCACCCTATAATATATTAATATTAATATATATATATATAATTAATATTTAATTATATATTATTATTTAATATATATTTAATATTATATTATATTAATTATTATATTAATAATAATATTATTATTAATATTATTATATATTAAATATTAATATATAAAGTTTAAATTATATAATATATTATAATATATTATATATATATAATTAATATAATTAATATAATTTTAAGGTCTGCATTAATCTTAAAAAAATAATTTGATTAAATTTTTAAGTATTATATATTCGTATATTTAAACAATATCTATTTGCACATTGAGCTAATCACTGAGTGCCAGAAAAATAATTCTCTAAAATATTTGTGATTACGTATTTCATATTTTATATTAATCTAGAATTATTAATTTTGAATATTTATTAAGAATTTTCAATTTATTATATATTTTACGGTTTATATAATTTTACGGTTTATATAAATAAACTTATACGAATTATTCTATTCAGTGAGAGAAAATATATATGAATACTTATATATATATTATATATTGGTGTTTATTATAACGATAACATAAATATTGAGTGAATATTATAATATATTATATGTGGTAAATTATATACGATATTACATAAGTAATATTAGGTGATTAAGTAGGCTCAAGAACTATTATTCGGCAACTTATACCGGTATCCGTGCCTAATTAATACTGATATGTACCTAAAGTATTATTTTAGATATCTCCCTCCGAGATTAGGTAGCCTATACACAAATTAAGTTATAAAAACAATATAGCTACATACCTCAAATTTTAATACATATTGGTTTGGAATCATAGAGGGGGGAAGAATTTTAGTTATGAAATAATACATAATAAATTAAAACTAACATAAATAAAAAATATAAATTAATCACAAAGTTTTAACGGAGTTTTAGGAATGTACAATGTTTTTTTATTTTACAACTGCAGAAATGATGATTTTTTCTTCACCCCGTCTTACGCTTTTTAAAATCCTATGAGCATTGTTAGGGTATTTCCACACGAGGTGCATTATGAAGGTTTAATTCAACCTAGAACTATATTAGTTGAGATATTAATATATAGTAAAAAACCTAACTGAGATAAGAAATCTATCACTAAAACCTTTTCATAAAATGTTATCGTATTTGTTTAAACATATTATTATATATTTTTTTGTTATTAAATATATTATTAATATAATATATATATAGTACTTATAATTATTATATACTTTATTAATTATAATATTATTATAATTATTAATATATATTACGAGTATTTAAATAATTAATAAATATTATATTATATATAATAAATATAATATACATTATTTGATATAACTTGGGGAAAATCTAATGTTAAATGGTGCACTTTTAGTTAATCCTTCTGTTCCCCATATATAATATTAATTAATACTCCTTAATCCTTTTCTATTGTATATTATTATAAATATATAATTATATATATAGATAGTAATATTATAATATAGTTATAATAATATATTATATATATAATAAATATTAAGTTATATATATATTATCCGATCTCAGCGTTTTCCGTGTGGGCCAGGTTTAAATAGTAACTATTGTCCCATGTATAATTAATAATATATATATATATTATATAATATATATAGATATTATAGTATATATATATAAATATATATATATAATATATATATATATATTATACTTATTATTATATAGAAACTATATAGTATTAAATATCAATGAGTAAGAGTAAGAGTAGAGAGAGGGAGAGAGAGAGATGAGAGAAGAGAGAGAGAGAGAGAGAGAGAGAGAGCAGAGAGAGAGAGATGCAGAGGAGAGGATGTTGCGAGAGGAGAGAAGAGAGAGAGAGAGGCTTTAATTATAAATATGAAGCATGTACAGAAGAAAAAAGTGGTAGAAATGGAAAAAGGATTTCACTCTTCAGGTCTTCCAACTTTCAAGTTTCAAACTCCAAGAGGTTGAAGACTGAAGTTGTCGCTAGAAATGGTCGGTTGAATATCTAGTTGGATATCTTGTAGTGAACGAGTGGTATGTGTTTATTTTGACTTTTATGTGTATGGAACGAGTGAAATAAATTAAATATATAGAATAAATAATCCGTTACTAGAAAAATTATAAATACAATATCTTAAATAATTACACCTTTTTTTTATCGTATTATAAAAATGATAAATAATAGCTATATTATAGTATTAATGTAAAGACCTTGGTTCATATGTGGGAAAAGCGTATTGTCATAACCTGATCTTTACTTAAATATTTATTAGTGGTATTACACAAGAATACGAAAATGATTATATTTTTAAATGTAAAATAGTCTCTTTAAACATTTTTTTTAATCTAATCTGTTATTTATAATATTTTTCACAATGTGCAAGATAGCAACTTGAGCTGCTCCAGTGTTTTTGATCGACCTCCAGGAATGTCTGGATCTTAATAGAAAATAATCAATATATATATAGAAATTTAAGACTATTTATCGCAAATATACCAGTATTGATATTGGTACTTATTTCAATGTGACCATTCAATATGAATGTATATCATTATTGATATCGGTAACGATAACAATGTGAATATATCAATGTAAATAATCAATATGAATATATAGAGATTTAAGACTATTTATTACAAATATACCAATCATGATATTGAGACCTATTTCAATATGACTATTCAATATGAATATATCATTATTGATATCGGTAACGATAACAATGTGAATATATCAATGTAAATAATCAATAAATATATAGAGATTTAAGACTATTTATTACAAATATACCAGTATTGATATTGGTACCTATTTCAATATGACCATTCAATATGAATGTATATCATTATTGATATCGGTAACGATAACAATGTGAATATATCAATGTAAATAATCAATAAATATATAGAGATTTAAGACTATTTATTACAAATATACCAGTCTTGATATTGGTACCTATTTCAATATGACCATTCAATATGAATGTATATCATTATTGATATCAGTATCGATAACAATGTGAATATATCAATGTAAATAATCAATAAATATATAGAGATTTAAGACTATTTATTACAAATATACCAGTCTTGATATTGGTACCTATTTCAATATGACCAATCAATATGAATGTATATCATTATTGATATCGGTAACGATAACAATGTGAATATATCAATGTAAATAATCAATAAATATATAGAGATTTAAGACTATTTATTACAAATATACCAGTCTTGATATTGGTACCTATTTCAATATGACCATTCAATATGAATGTATATCATTATTGATATCGGTAACGATAACAATGTGAATATATCAATGTAAATAATCAATAAATATATAGAGATTTAAGACTATTTATTACAAATATACCAGTCTTGATATTGGTACCTATTTCAATATGACCATTCAATATGAATGTATATCATTATTGATATCGGTATCGATAACAATGTGAATATATCAATGTAAATAATCAATAAATATATAGAGATTTAAGACTATTTATTACAAATATACCAGTCTTGATATTGGTACCTATTTCAATATGACCATTCAATATGAATGTATATCATTATTGATATCGGTAACGATAACAATGTGAATATATCAATGTAAATAATCAATAAATATATAGAGATTTAAGACTATTTATTACAAATATACCAGTCTTGATATTGGTACCTATTTCAATATGACCATTCAATATGAATGTACATCAATATTGATATCGGTAACGATAACAATGTGAATATATCAATGTAAATAATCAATAAATATATAGAGATTTAAGACTATTTATTACAAATATACCAGTCTTGATATTGGTACCTATTTCAATATGACCATTCAATATGAATGTATATCATTATTGATATCGGTAACGATAACAATGTGAATATATCAATGTAAATAATCAATAAATATATAGAGATTTAAGACTATTTATTACAAATATACCAGTCTTGATATTGGAACCTATTTCAATATGACCATTCAATATGAATGTATATCATTATTGATATCGGTAACGATAACAATGTGAATATATCAATGTGAATAATCAATAAATATATAGAGATTTAAGACTATTTATTACAAATATACCAGTCTTGATATTGGTACCTATTTCAATATGACCATTCAATATGAATGTATATCATTATTGATATCGGTAACGATAACAATGTGAATATATCAATGTAAATAATCAATAAATATATAGAGATTTAAGACTATTTATTACAAATATACCAATCGTGATATTGGTACCTATTTCAATATGACCATTCAATATGAATGTAAATCATTATTGATATCGGTAACGATAACAATGTGAATATATCAATTTAAATAATCAATATATATATAGAGATTTAAGACTATTTATTACAAATATACCAGTATTGATATTGGTACCTATTTCAATATGACCATTCAATATGAATGTATATCATTATTGATATCGGTAACGATAACAATGTGAATATATCAATGTAAATAATCAATAAATATATAGAGATTTAAGACTATTTATTACAAATATACCAGTCTTGATATTGGTACCTATTTCAATATGACCATTCAATATGAATGTATATCATTATTGATATCGGTAACGATAACAATGTGAATATATCAATGTGAATAATCAATATATATATAGAGATTTAAGACTATTTATTACAAATATACCAGTCATGATATTGGTACCTATTTCAATATGACCATTCAATATGAATGTATATCATTATTGATATCGGTAACGATAACAATGTGAATATATCAATGTAAATAATCAATAAATATATAGAGATTTAAGAATATTTATTACAAATATACCAGTCTTGATATTGGTACCTATTTCAATATGACCATTCAATATGAATGTATATCATTATTGATATCGGTAACGATAACAATGTGAATATATCAATGTAAATAATCAATAAATATATAGAGATTTAAGACTATTTATTACAAATATACCAGTCTTGATATTGGTACCTATTTCAATATGACCATTCAATATGAATGTATATCATTATTGATATCGGTAACGATAACAATGTGAATATATCAATGTAAATAATCAATAAATATATAGAGATTTAAGACTATTTATTACAAATATACCAGTCTTGATATTGGTACCTATTTCAATATGACCATTCAATATGAATGTATATCATTATTGATATCGGTAACGATAACAATGTGAATATATCAATGTGAATAATCAATATATATATAGAGATTTATATATATATCAATTATATATGTATGTATTTAATTAATATATACCAACAATAATAAGAGAAGATATACTTACTTATATCCGTTATTATACGTACTGTCAATTCAAAGTTAGCCAGCTTACTTTACAAAATAAGTAAACATAAATTTTAGGTATAGAACACTAATATAAGGGAGCAAGGAGAAGGTCTTTAAACATTTGAAATTGCCGGTATATATATATACTTATATATATATTATATATATATTATATATATAGGTACATATTATATCATATATATATCTTTTTATGCCTGACAGTTACGTGCTTGAAGCAGAGTAACTATTATTTTTGAAGAGACAAAAAAATGTAGAAAAGAAATATACGGGAATTACAGAGAATCAACATTTCAAATAAGTAATGAATAATAATAATAATGTTTTTAAGAGAGTAAAAAGAGTGTGCTCAGCAATAATCCAGGGCCTTATCGTCCAATAAGCTGAAATAGCATGCGGTAGCTGGAAGGAAAAGCGAGTTGAAAGATGCCGGAACTAGTGAGTCGTTCTCGAGAAATTCGTTTTTGCAGCAGCTGGCATTCCTGATTGGAAAACCTATTACAAGAGTAAGGTTTTTAGCGCACGAGTACTAGAGATGGGGTCACACCATGGTGAAGTTTGGGTGCCCTGCTTTCAGCCATTAGCGTGGTTTAGTGTTGTTTGTTTTTTAGTAATCTGACTTCAAATAGGTTGAATGGTAACACCAAAAATAGTTTAAAAATAAATGTTTAATTCACTGAGAGAGCCGTGTAATTAAACATTTCTTCCATGGTTCTTTTTCTCTTCAATTGTTTTTTTATTAATTCACTCTTACATGCTGTCAATTTAGAAAGTTTAGAAATAGAAAAATCTGTACAGGTACAGAACGCGGTAAGACAGTACAATACTAGTAAGTCAGTGCGGGATACGGATCGGTAGCACAGACCGATGGTAGCACATATACGGATCCCAATTCCTTAAATGACCTGCCTATCATCATTAAGTATTTCTATATATATGAATAGAATATCAGCAGCTGTGACATGCACGGAATATAAAGCTAAAAATTGTGGAAGTGGATGGTAAAACGCGCTTTACCGATGCTGTCACAAGGGCGTGAGCTTTGTAGTGGATTTTGCAAGAAGGATCTGCCCCTACAAAGTACCTATGAGCCCATATATATATACCTAAACAACATTATAGAATCTATATGAAATATAGTATATATATATATGAGCAACCTTAACAACATAGCCTTTATTATATTGATTTGCTATTATACTATATATTGGTCATTAATTGTAGTAATATTAGATATGACTTATATATATCATCTATATATAATAAATATATAATAATATATAATATATATATATACACTATTACAATATTAATATTTAATATATAGAATTATATATACATTATGTGTATATATATATATAATCTGAGGTAAGTTAATGATATATATATTACTATATATTTATTATATTATATATATATCCTTACTACTTATATATATATATATAGTCCGTTAAACGTGAGATCGTAATGTTCCATACTGGTAACAACCGTAACCATTAAGGATGAGTATGGAAACTAGAATAAAATGATATAATTTTACTAGAAACTTAACCCTATATACACAGGCGTGTTTACACATCTAAGATTCACGCTATGAATATGTAAACAATCAAGACTATGATACACTAGTAAAAATATGGCCATGTTCCCAGAATTCTCTCTACTGGCAAAGTAGCCAAAGCAAAATACATATTATGTCAAATTCTCTTGAGTAAATTAAAACTAATAATTCATTTTCAACTCTCTCCCTTATTGTTTATATCTGCAAGTTGGTTACTTTTACTCAATTCCAATTTTTCTCAATCCGTTCATAGTAAACATCATATAATTAATCTTGGTTGATGTAGTAGTCTTTCATGTGAGTCCATCTGCTAAAGTTGATTCTCCTATAATTCTTGAGTACTTCTATCAACACTCATTTTAATGAAACTTTTTTCTCTAAAATGAATGAGTGTTAATAACTTTGGTGAAGGACCTTTAATCCTTTTGTGAAATTCTGTAAGATTCTTACTGAAGTTAATAGCTGCTTCATTGTCAATCCAAAGGGTAGGTTTCTTGAAGACTTCTGTAATTTCTTCCAATAGTTGATGAAGCCACATAATTTCCTTTGTTGCTTCACTTGCTGCCATAATTTCAGCTTCTGTTGTTGAAATACAACTGAACTCTGCTTCTGACTACTCCATGAAATTGCTTCTCCAGCATATAAACAAACAATTCCAGTTGTTGAATGCCCTGTTCTTAAATCCCCAGCATGATCTGCATCACTGTACCCTTCCAGATGATCTTGTTCAGAATCACATTAATAAATAATACCCTTCTCTTGTGTACCCTTCAAGTATCTGAACACTCTTTTAACTTTAACTTTTGTAACAGCTTCTATTGATGGATTTTCTACACTTCTGGAAAGATAATTAACAGCAAATGCAATATCTGGTCTTTGTTGCTGTTGCTAGATATAAAAGAGCTCCTATTGCTGATCTGTAAAGGAAACTCTTCCTGGCTTCAATGTCAGGTGTAACATTATCCTTTAAAATGGGTGTTGACGATGACACTGCATTGCAATTTTCCATACCAAATCCTTTAGTATTCTTTTAGTATAACATGACTGACTAATTTTCTTTGAACCATCATTTCTTGATTCAATTTCAATTCCTAAAAAATATGTTGCAGGTTTATATGTTATTTTGAATTCCTTTTTAATTCTTCTAAAAATTTCTGCAATTCTGCTTGACTTGTTGATGCAACTAGTCCATCATCAACATATAATGCAAGTATGATTTTTATAGATCATTCTGGAATTTCTTATGTAAAGACAAAGGTCATATGTTAACTTTTACCAAAATTAAGTTTTTGAAAGAAAAGTTTCCAAGTCTTTTCATTCAAGCATCTTGGTGCTTGCTTAAGCCCATACAAACTGGCGTTTTAATTTGCATACTTTGTCTGTCCACATCTTCAAAACCTTTGGGATGTTTCATATATATTTTCACTTTTCTGATAAATTATCCATAAAGGAATGCTGTTGAAACATCAAATTGTATTACGGACATATTTTCATTTAAACGCTACACTTATTAAAGTCCTTACAGTACTTTTATTTGCTACTGAACTGAATGTTTGCTCATAGTCAATTCCTTTATGTTGACTATACCCTTTTGCAACTAATCTTGCTTTATATTTGTCAACTGTACCATCTGAATTCATTTTAATTTTATAAATCCATTTGTTTTCAATTGGTTTTCTTCCTGGTGGTAATTCAACTAGTTCCCAAGTTTGATTTTCTTTCAATGATTTTCATTTCATTTTTCATTGAATTAACCCAATTTTTCTTATGCTTACTCTGCATAGCTTCTTTATAATTTTCAGGTCTTCCATATCTTCTAATAAAGATAAGTACTGTAGTCATCACACCTTGATGGCTTATTACTGATCTTTCTCTTAATTGTTTTGTGCTTACTATTCCTATCTTGTTCTTCTTCTTCTGAAATCAGATTCTATTTCTGTATTAGATTTTATTTCTGAATCAGATTCTGTTTCTGTATCAGATTCGTTTCTGGTATCATTAGTCTTTTTCTGTATGTGATGAGTTTTAATCTAATTATAGATAAAGTACTGTGCATTCAAGTTTTATGTATTTTCTTCTATTTGATTCTTATCTTTTTATTTTATTTTTTCTTGATCTATCTCATCTAGATATTGTAAGATTGAAAGTTCTTCTCTTTCAAATATCACATCTCTGCATCTAAACACAAAATTATTTGCTTGATCATTGGTATTGTGTAGATTTATCTCCATCATAAACCATTAAACACAACCTGTGTAATTGATGAAGCGGGTGTAACTTTGTCCTTCTTTTCTGATAACTGGAAGCAGTGCGCGATGCGTGGATTTTAAGAATAAGACGTAGATGCTTGATTCTGCATGGGAATGCTTATCATACCAGATTTCAAAAGGCGTTTCCCCTCAACTGTGGATTTTCCAGTTCTATTTATTCTATATACTCTGTGGTTTAATATATATTCTCCGTTCTAACATTTTCTGTGGAAATTTTACTTTCGAGTACATGAGTGATGGCAGCTTCAACTAGCGTTCCATTTTCTTTTTCCACTCTATTTGTTGTGGAGTAATACGGACCGTTAACCATATGGTCCTTACTCCATATTTACTGTAAAAACTTTCGCACTTGTATATCTTTAAAAGCGAAGCCATTATCACTAAAAAATTCTCTAATTGGATGTCCTTGTACTTTTGCTTCTTCAAGTACTTGCTCCAATTTTTCTACAACTTTGATTGTCTTTAAATAAACAATATACAAATCTCATTTTTGAGAAATCATGCTTTCAAAACTGACTTACAAAATAGTTTTAATGAAAACCCGAGTTTGATATACTTGAAATGGTCACAAAGCACATCTGCAAGATTAGCATTCTCCTTGTTATAGTACTGAACTGTTCCGGTCTTTTTCCAAAATTTCCTGACTCGAGGCATTTTTTCCCATTTATACATCTGTAACAATTTCTGTTATTC
>JABUQX010037860.1:0-35000 GCA_015478945.1 Trachelipus rathkii
AAAATACGCTGATAATGACTGATCTTAATCATTGTATTGTAATCTCAATAAATAATCTCTTAATTGTCCATATTAAAATTGTAACAAAGTATTTTTTTCAGTTTCCGACCTATATCGCAAGAGCTAATATTTAGAGCTACGAACCTACTAAACATTGACTCTATCTTAATATCATTAAAAAATTACTCAACCTATACCTATATATTACCCTACTGCATCAAAAAATAATCTCGGTAAGCTACTTTTATATCATAGCACTCTATAACAGTTAAATAGCATCTATTCACTGCCAAAATTAAGCTGTAAAATAATGATCTGTACAAACATAAAGCCAATTATTATCAACTAATATACTCTATCCTTGAACTACGGATAAGTGTTGACATGAACAAAGGTTTTACCTATTATTGGCACTTTAATAAAATTTTTATACCATTTCTAAACTTCTAATGTTTCATTACCTAACACACTAAACTATGAATAAATTATAATATTAACAAGATGTCCAACCTATGAAAAAGACATTCATTTTGAACTATGAATAAGTTCTCAACTAAACCTAACATTATCCAACCAAACTTAACCTAGTCCAAATTTTTCTATCATATCACTAGTAGCTATCGTGGTAATATCTAACAAAACTTAACATTTTCTAACAAAGCTATTTTAACCTAGCAGATATACCTACTGAACTACAAATAAATATTAACAGGAACAAAGTTCCGACCTATTATTGACACTTTAATAAAATTTTCTAAACCTCTAGTACTTACCTAAAATAACCAGTACGCTTATCCCTATAAAAAAAAACATAGCAAACAAGCACATGTACGCATTACAGAATCCTAGTGTACCAAATACATGGCGTTATTTCTACGACATCACAGATTGTATTTCCTTTGTTCAAACATTACCTTAATTTAGTTTTTCTTTAAGCTGAAACATTTATATTTTCTTTACAAACTTTAACTTTAATAATATTTATATTTTCCTTTTGAACATTAGCTAATAATTTTTTTCAAAATTTAATTTTTAATAAAAATTTGCGTTTCATTATTAAATTATTTAAAAAAATTTAAACAAATTAATTTCATTTTTTTTCGTAAATTATTTTTATTATTATTAATTTATGTTATTTTAATTAAGACCCTACTAGCAAGTAAGCAGTAAAACCATAACTTATATATATCATACCATTATCCACCTTATATCGCCCCTCTCACCTTTTCCGTGATAATTGTTTACTGCTTCATGTCACATATTTACACACACACACATATATATAATATATATATATATGTATATATATATATTATATAAAATATTTAGATTAATATTAAATATATATATAAATTTACATATATATAACTAATAGAATATAAATCAATATGTTTATTGCTTACAACACTTGGCAAAGAATTAAACATTATAACAAAAATAAGTTCTTTTATGAAAATATTATAATAAAGTGGAAATATTTATTAAAAAATTGTTTTATATATACACATACACACAAACGTATCAGTATATAATATAATAATATTACACATTCTGATCAATTAACCTATGATATTTACGCATTAATATAATATATATGTATTAATTTAATATATATATATATAATATATATATATTATATATATATTTTATATAATATATATATATTTATATATAATATAAATATAATATAATTATATATAATTATTTAAATATATATAATAAGAAATTTACTTAGTAAGCTCCGATATTCAGTGCCAAACTTAGTATGTCTTGCTACATAACCCTAACAAATTATCCTAAGCAATACTATGAGTTAACGAACAATAAACCAAATTGTGATAACCTATAAATTGTATTCTTTTATCCTTCTATAATAATTTCCAAGGTATTGATAAATTACATAATGATTCATTATTTTATTTAAGATTATACAGAATTTATATTTTTCATACATAACGTAAGAAACCATTTAGGGTCACTACTACCCCGAAGGGTGTGGTAATTGAGCAATTACCTTCACCAGGAGTGGTATAAGCCCTATTGCCCTTCAAACTTTAATGTTTTGTTATTATTATTATATATACAGTATAGTATTTATATCATAATTAAAATGTTAAAATATGAGAATATAATAATATTTGAAAATATAAATGTTACCAGCATACAAGAAAATAATATTGATTACTAAAGTATAACTTTGAAGCGTAAGGAAGTGGATGCAATTCAGTGGGTTGGGGATTAACATCACCACCAGAATGTGTGCGAACATGATATCGTGTTTTTGATACAATAAAACATAAATTTAATACTGAAACAAAGGTATTGTTATTTATTATAGTTGTCGATTCCAGAAAAGAAAACCAGATATAAATAAAATATATGAAAATAAAAATGTTACAGCATAAAATTTATATTTATTTATTAAAAGTATATTAATTGATCACGGGAAGGTGGGATGGGTAGGGTGGGTGATTTTGTTGACCATTTTACCTTTAAAAATTATTTGTCCACGTTTCGGACAAGTTAAAATTATTTAATTAATAACGTCCTGTCAACCATTATTCCTGTTGAAGATTTGGGGTATTACCAGGTTCAGTGAAAATAAAAGCTTCACCGAATTCGATTCCAAAAGACTTTTAAATCCGACTACGATACCGAGCTCCATTTGTTGATTTAACCGTATTAACAATTGCTGACTCAGATTCTTATATTCTAAATCTACAGGCATGGTATAACCCTCATGAAACTGATATTAGGCAAAGGGTTGATAATATTTTAATAGCTTAGGTAACATTGATCCAGAATTTTGCATAGTAATAAACTATCACAATCCTTGCTTATTATAGTTGCTGCATATGCGTATTTTTAAATGAAACTATCCCACTTAATTACACTTATTAATTTCATTTATTACGTCATTGAAAGCTAAATTGAATAGGATTTCCTTTATGTAATTTAACAATCATTCTTTAAAAACTACTATATTAAAATATAGTAGAACTAAAAAATGTGATTGAAGGAAAATTTATTAATAAACATAATTTTAATTAAAAATATATTGAAAAATAATTTAAATTTTCCGTTACTGCGCATGATCAAAAAATGACGAAGATTTTTCAGCTCTAGTCAACGGTAACTAAATCATATATAATACATTTTTATATTGATATTCTTGTATCCCATTTTCTTCTTATCAAAAGAATGTCTATACTTCAGATCAGTGCTACATCTTGGTGACTATAACTTAGCTACTGAAATTGATACCGAGAAAACACTTCTGGGTACAAAATATAATACTCCTCATATTGTAGCTGGCGTCGAAGAAACTGTCTCTCATCCTATGTACAACAAGAGAGCTAAGTCCTCTGATGACATTGCATTAATTCGACTCAATACAACATTGAATTTTGAAAGCATTTCAGGTAGATATTCACTTTTTGAATTAGTGTTGTAATTGTTTTGTTTTTTTCAAAGTTCCTATTTTTCATTTATTGCACATTTATTTACTTACTTATTTTGAATACACTCATCGACATTTCTTTCACAGCGACAATTACACCAGTGTGTCTCCCACCAAATCAAATGGATTATCAAATTTCAAGGTATATACATATATTGCGGAAATATATCGAGAATCTTATCGCAAGCTGGTTTGGAGTGCTATGATCACTACGAACAATGATATTGGAGAGTGCTTCACCACAGAACATGATATTGAGAGTGATATTCTTCTTCATGTTAACGTTTCAATTGCTGACGATGCTTTGTGTAAAAAGATGTATAAGGAAAAATTCGTTGGGAATCAGGTTAGTCAATTTAATGTTACATTTTGTATTTTGAGAATTTCGGCTTCGGAAAGACCAGTTTATATATATATATATATATATATATTTAATATATCTTTATATATATATATATATATATATATATATATATAAAGATCTATTAAATATATATATATATATATATATATATATATATAAATTAATATATAATTCATGAATAGATATATATATATATATAATATTATATATTAAATTATAATATATATTAATAATATATCTAATATATATGGCGCTCGGAGTATATAATATCCCACCCTATATTTATAAATTACATAATGTGTATATAATATAACTAAATATACAATATATATAAATAATATATGATAAATATATATTAAATAATATAATATATATATATTATAATAAAAAATAAATAAATAATACTATAAATAATAAAATATACCCTGGTAGTGAATTATTTCTCCAATTTATATCAATGAGAACTTTTATTTAAGTCTACTCTAAATTTTATAAAAATAATATCAACAATTAATATAAAAGCGTACATAAAGAAAATTTGAAACTAAAAATAAATTACATAATCATTTATATATTTTATGATTTTATGATTATATATATATATAATATATATATATATATAATATAATAAATGAATGAATATATATATATATACTATATATAATATGATATATATATAGCTAGTATATAAATAATTGATAGGTGAATGGTCTCGGCGCTTCGCAAAAAAGGGATGGTATATACAGGTGCTTTGGGGTGTCGGGATAAAATGAAAATGGGTGGTAAGGTGATTGATTTCTGTGAGAAGGAGGTATATGTGTAGGTAATAATTCTTTCTTAAAACAACAAGGTATTCATTAAGTTTACTAAAAATAATTATTTTGTAGAGATAGGGGGTATCGAAGTGAAAAAGCATGATTGATTTTGTTTGGTGAAGAAGCTGTTGAAGTATGTGTTGGATGTTAAATTCGTGATCAGTGAGGGGTTAGGAGTGGGAGTTATCGAATCATTATGTTTTTTATATAAAATTAAGTTAGGGGGGGGGGCTTGGAATGAGAGGAAGATGATAAGAAAGGAAGTGTGTAGAATTAAAGTGGTAAGTTATAGTGAACAATGTAATAGTAGGTATTTTAAGAACGTTGCAAGTAAATCAGGCTGAATGTGAAGCAAGTTGAAAGCTTGAAGAAATGCTGAAGCAAAATGATGGAAGCGGTTGTTAGTAGGGCAAAAAAAAGAGGTATGTGGGCTAAAGTAGGAAGTGAGAATGTTAAGCAATGAGTGTGGAATACAAGGGGTTGATGCATCTGGCTAAAAGTAAAAGGAAGGTGGGGGGGCGTCGGTTGAATTGTAGGTATTTTTAGCTTTAAGCCAATGATAAGTTTTAAAAGAAAGGTGTTTAAAATTATATAAGGAGGAAAAAAAGGAACACTAAAAGATGCATACGTAGGAGGAAAAAAAAGGGTAAAATGAAGAGTTTGGAAGGAGGATGACTGGGGACTTACAACGGAATAGGAAGCTCTTCTGGAAGGAAGCTCGAAAAGTTAAGAATGAGAATAAGGAAAATCTGTTTAGAATAATGAATAGTGATGATGCTTTCGTAACTGATGAAATGGATGTGAGGGAAATGTTGAGGGGACAGTTCGAAAATCTGCCTAACATTGTCAGTAACGAAGAGGTGATAGTGAATGTGTTTGGGTTTGAGGGTGCAAGAAGGAATAAGTATTTTGGGGATGAGATCATTAGCAAGGAGGAGGTAATGTGTGGAGTGATAAAGTTGAAAATGGTCATTAGTCGTCGCTAGTAGCGAGGGAACATAAAATTCAGTTAAATTTATGCTTTATCACACTCTCTTTTGGTCATTCCGTGACATTGAATTTTTATTCAGTTTGAATCAGCGCCACATTGGAAGTCTTCTTTATGTTAAATAATAAATGTAGTTTTGATAAATTGTGGTGAATATTAATATTTATTGTAATAATATTAAGAACTTTAACGTCTTGATTCAAAAGATAATATTTTTTTTTGGAATCAAGCTTTTTATTTTCTTCCATCTATTTGAATGAGTATCGGCTGTTATAGAGTAGTTGTAGTTCTTAAGGCTAACTTGGGAAAAAATTTGTACCCATTAAGTAACTCCGGGTAAATGGGTAAGTTCCTACCATCTGCGTTTCATCAGCAGCATTTGTGTTATTTAATATTTTATTTTTCATTATTAAATAATTTTCTTGATAGAATAAATTTCGCTTAAAAATTATTTTATATTTCCAAAAAATATTATATTACGAGACTGACTTCCCGCATTCAACGTTAGGCTTGAAAATTAGGCCTACGCTTAAACCATCGCTTACGTTAGTTGGAATAAAGGCTCGTCCTATTAATGAATATAAACTGATTTTCATCAATTTAGATGTGTTGGTATTTTTGTGAAATTAATCATGACTTTAAGCCGTGTGGCTCATGGGCCTACAATTACTTATGTCTTAACTTTAAGCCTTATATATATATATATATATATAATATCATATATATTTATATATATACTATATATTATCTATCTATATAATATATAGTATATATAATATATATATATATTTATATATATATATATATATATATATATATTACATATATGTATATTAATACTATATATATTATAATATAGTATATATATAATATATATATATATATATAATTTAACATATTTGTAAATGATTTTGAAAACTTTATCTGTGCCGGGAATCTGCACAACTATTAACACAAGTGTCGGCGTTCTGCTCAACTATTACTACTATTACTGCCGGGGTTCTTTGTGATGGGATAATGCCCGACTATTACCATTATTAATTTAAGATTGGCTTTAATTGTAGTAAGCTTATTTAATATTGTTGCATATATATATTTAAATTGAATTTAGCTTTTTTTTTATTCATTAATGCACAATAATATGAATAAAGAAGAATCTCGAATTCTTGCTGCTACATAACAATGTAAAAGTAAAATTGGCATACTAAAAAGTAAAAGAGCCATAAATAAACATAAAATAACAAATGCAATGTAATGGCTGAAAAAGTAGAGAGCGACTGAAATCTCCAGGTTTCTTATCTCCAAATTAATTTGGAAACTATCCACTATGAAGTGTCACAAATTAAAATAATTGATAATGATATTTTAAAATTAATGTATAACAATAAAATAGAGGAAATAGAGTCTACTCTTTATGGTGGAAAAGATGCAGAAGGTCAAGTGGGATACAATTTTGATTTGTCCGTGTAATTATTCCAATTTGACAAATATAGCAATAAAATATAAATAATGAATCAGTTGATGTAAATAGCAGTACTGAGCAGTTTACAGACTCTGTTAATAAAATTAATATTAGTTAAGGTAAACTGCCTCTTTAGATTTGTGAAAATTAATTTTATTAATGTTTCAAAATACTAAAGGGTACCGTACTAATTTAACGGATGCCGCTAAACTAACCTATTTAATTAGTTATTTGAAGGATTATGCTTTGAAAGTGGTGAGCTATTTGTTTATGTCAGATGGTAATTATAAAGTAGCATTAAACTTGTTGAATAAAGAGTTTTTGGACCAGTCATTCATTGTTAACGTGTTTATGAATAAATTACTTGACTTAAAAGTGCCAAGTGGTTTTGATCGCAACTATATTAACAACAAAACTTTTATCAATGAAATAAGATCCATTATTTTTTAACTCTAAAATTATGATTTGGAATTTTTGGTACCAAGGACCCCAGGTTATGTTTTGCTGAGTAATATCATTTTTAAGAAACCCCCTCATCCATTTAAAAGTGAACTGGTTCATAAGGTTGGTATAAATTATCCCACCATAAGTCAGATATTTGACTATTACAATGAGATTGTAAATACATTGTGCACATTGGCCAGGGCCAAAAAAGATTTCACTACTTAAATAAAACCTAAAATTAAAACTAAAGCTATCTTTAAGAAATCTTAAAGTCCAGAAAGTAATAATGCAATACTACAAAATTTTAAAAATGTAATAATTATAGGCATAATGGTATTCATAATATTTATGTAAATAATAATAACAAAAAAAGAGTTAAAGGATAATAAACAAAAGACTGTAAATTTTGTCAATTATATACCCACCTATTGAACAGATGTGATAAATATGTCACAGTGGAAGACTGAATAGACAGGGCTAAAGAATTAAATTTTTGTACTCATTGCGCTGCCATTGGGTACAGCTCAGAAGCTTGTTTTGGCAAAGACAATAAATAAAAATATGATTGCTTTAAGTGAAAACCATATTCCCATATTACAAAATTCTGTTCTCAACAGCCTGTCAATAAAGATACGGACAAAAAAGTTGTCAATAATTTGTGCCTCAGTTTTCAACAACAGCCTGACAAAGTATACATGTCAACTACCTTAACATTGCAGCTGATAAGGGGTAAACAGAAAAGTAAGTGTAAGATGTCTCCTAGGCTCTAGGAGCCAGCGCTCTAACATTTTTCAGAGAGTTATTAGAAAGTTAAATGAGAACATTGAAGGATTGTATGATGTAAAATTCAATGTGCAACCTTCCATAGGTGTACAAGAGAGAAACTTTAAACAAATTCTCTTAGGTTTTAAACTGAGCGAATAAGATGTATTCAGCATGTCATTTCCTATTGATAACAACCTTTTTCTCAAATACGAGGTAAATGGTGTTAATGAGGCTGTTAACAATTTTAAAAATAGTAATTTAAGGTTAGCTGATTCATCATTTTGCAATGAGATAGATTACAATAAGTTTTAAATTAGATGCACTCATAAGTACTGACATTATATATCTTTTGTCCCAATTTGAATTAGTAAAAATAATGTTAGGTAGTCGCTTTAAAATTATTAATATATTCATCCCTTTTGGTAATGTTCAAAATTTCATTACTAGAAAATGAATAATTTCCTTAAAAAATAAAAATAATCTGTATTAATGAAAAATGATGAATCTGCTAGTATTACTGATGTAGTAAGTGAAACTGTAATAAATTTAATAATAACTCCATTAAAGAGTTATTTTTATTCATTTGTAAATATATTGAGTGACTGAGAAATTGAGCATTGTATAGAGAACATGTTCTAACTGGAGTTCATTGGTATTCCATCAAATAATGTTCAAATGACATCCTATGATGAGACAATGCAGATAAATTTAAAAAGGCATAGCCTTTGAAAAGGAACACTATTGTGTCAAACTTCCTTGAATTGCCAACAAAATTAAAAGTGTTTCATCAAAAATTAATATTTCTTTAAAAGTAGCTAATAGGGTGTATAATGATTTTCAAAATCAAATTTTACTTGACGAGTACAATAATGTCTTTCAAAGCAAACTGAAAGAAGGCATAATTGAGTAAGTCTATATCCCTGAGCAAAGGAGAAAGCATTACATCTTTGTTCCACATAGACCAATAAGGAAAACAGCTGAGTAAATAACAACAAAAGTAAAAGCTGTATTTAATTGTTCATTTAAAGTAAGTAAACATATCCCATCACTTAATGAACCCTCTTACAGTGGTATTGATCTAAGTAATTTACTTTTAATTTTTTTTTTTACTAATAACTATGTTGTCTTAAGTGATAAGTTGTTTTAAGCATAAAATTAAGCCAAGAATCTGATAAAAATAAATCTTGCTTCTTGTGGTTTCAAAATAATAAATTAGTTAAATAGATTTAATATTATTATTTTTAGATATACTGCATCTCCTTTCATTCTTCATTTTATAATGCAGTATCATGCTTCAAAACTTCCTAAAGGCAAATGTACAGAAATTTTGTCATCAAATTTTATGGGGACAAGTTAATTTATACTGGAAATTAGTAAATTGTATAACCTGCCACTCAAGAATGCAGAGTGAGGGTTTCCTTTTGAGATCATTGAACTAAAACTCTAAAGAAATGCAAGGCATCTTTAAACAAGATGTGGTTTAGTAAAAGACAAGTGTACATATTAAAGATTGTTAATTTATCAATATGATATTAATATTGACACCATTTATATAGCCTTAATAGATTTTAATGACAGTGATAATACCAAACGGTAATTGTAATCGGAAGTGACAAAAGTGCTTGATCCCATGGGGTTTGCCTTACCTGTAACAGTTAAAGGTAAGCTTCTAATTTAAGAACCTGGCAAATAAAATATGAATGGAATCAACTATTGTCGATTAGAGTAATCTTAAAAAAGATCTAAGCTTACTACCAAAAATTAATTATTTCAGACAAGCATTAAATGAGCGTCAATCTTATTGTCTTGATAAATTTTGCGATAGTTCTTCCCATTGTTTTGGTTTTGTAGCTTTTAGTTCTAATAATGATATTAATTAATAATATTTTATTTGCTAAGCCTAAGGTAACTCCAGTCAATCCTAAGAAATCACTCGGTATTTCCACACTGGAGCTTTTAGTTGAATAATTGCTATGAAATGTTTAAGCATCATCTTAGATTCATATTCCCAATATATTTTTGACTATGTAAACATAAACGTTGACTCTTAAGTTGTGTTAAACTGGATGATTAATGATGAGACCAAGATTAAGGCTAAATATGTAAATAATAGGATTAAGGATTTTAATGTACTGCTGGAGGACTTAAAGTAAATTAAAATTTATTTTCAATTATGTCCATACAGATCAAAGCCTTGCAAAGGTTTAATGATAAATTACAATTTGGATTGTATGACCCTCCTGGATGAAACAAGATTTAAGTAAGTGGTCTCAGCACACATTATTGTGTCTCCCACCTGAATTAAAAATCTTTGCAACACTTAATAATTTTGATATTAATATAAATAATATTTTTTCTTTTAATGATTTAAATAATATTAAAAAATATTCCAGTTTTGATAAGGTCATGACGTTTTCTTTTTATTGTAATATAGCCAAGAAAGATCTTTACAAAAAAGCTCTAGCTTATTGGATAAAAATTGTACAATAAACCTGTTATACCAAAGAAATGGAGTACTTAAAATCACTTAGTAAAAATGATAAAGTTCCTTTATTAATTAATAATCTTAATTTGCTCCTTGATTGAGATTGTATTTTAAGATCAAAAGGGTAGAATTTTCAATTGTCCATATTTTGATTATAATGTTCATAATCCCATCATTCTTTCAAGATTCCATCATTTCACGTCCTTATTAAATAAAAATTGTCAAAAAAATGTTCAACATCTTGGTTTAGACTCAACATTAACTTTGCTCAGGAACCAAGGTTTTTACATTCACAAAGTTATCAAAGATTGCATAATTTGCACTAAAGTCAATGTTCATAATTTCGAATATCCCAAATATACAGACCAGCCCAAACATCATGTGGACCTTTTTACACCATTTAAATTTGTTGGTATAGAGTACACAGGGATTATTTTATTAAGAAATAAAATACCAAGACGAATGAAGAAATGTTCATTGTGGTGTTTACTTACCTCAACATCAGACTAATTCATTTAGAATTAATACCAGACATGAGCGTTCAAAACTTCCTATTGGCTTTTCAACGCCTTTGTAATTTTTATTCCATCCCTGACTAAATCTATACTGCCAATGTTCACAATTTTAAATGAGGTAACACTATTTTGCATAAAACACGTCTCAAAATTAACTCACTATTAATAGTATTAAGCACACAAAAATGCTCCTGTATTCTGCATGGTGGGGTGCCTTTTGGGAAAGAAAAATTAGAACTATTAAAAATTGTATGTATAAGTCAATAGGTTGAGCAAAACTCATTTATTTTGAGCTTTTGACCACCTTATCTTTCATTAAAAATGCAATTAATTCAAGACCATTGACTTAAGATGTCAGAGCCTGTACATTCGAAATAATTACTCCCAACTCTTTTTTGATTAAATTCCAATTCCTCTTCAATATTATAAGTATGAGAATTGACCAACTGCTGGAAACTTGAAACAAATAACGCTGAAAAAAACTCTTTAATACAGCGGAAATATATATCAATTTAAAATACTATGGTATGAAGAATACTTGCTCAGTTTAAGAGAAATTAGCAATAAGCTATATGAGCCCTCGTGTAAGAATAAAATTAAGGTAAATGGCATTTTAATCTAGTCAAATAACAGAACTAGCCCTTTTATTTGATTGACCGGTAGAGTTATGTAGTTACACTAATTCTCGTCTATATCGCACATCTCTAGTACATTGTCGTTAAAAGTTAAGCACTACTCAGTACTATATCTCTCGCATATTGTCTATCCATCAGGCACAAAAAAATATTTTTGCCTTTCTAAACTCCGACCATATCACCACCAAGGGAGATTTTTTTATGTTTTCAATTTTTTTCTGCATATCTCTGTTTTACCTATCTTGTAAGTTATAACTAATGTAACTGCTTTATGGAATTATTTACACATATCATCAAATGAACGTCATATAGAGCAACTTTGATAAGCACCAACGCCCAGACACAAATCGAAATCTATCTTTTAACATCAATTATTGAAAGC
This sequence comes from Trachelipus rathkii, assembly GCA_015478945.1. NCBI lineage: Eukaryota > Metazoa > Arthropoda > Malacostraca > Isopoda > Trachelipodidae > Trachelipus > Trachelipus rathkii. The sequence goes on from JABUQX010037860.1 coordinate 12,316, forward strand.
AGAATTCTAAGAGAAAAGCTGCAATGAAATGTGACCTTTTTATTAAAAATAAATTAGATGATTTATAATGGTTTACCTCCCAGGATTGCACTTTGTGTTAAAATTGCATTCTTTCTGTGGAAATGTGTTATGAATTGTATATAGTATGAAAAATTTGTGTATATAAAATAGTAAAATTATTATAAAATTTGTTAAATGAATAATTAAAAAATACTGATAAGTCTACTTAAAAAATAAAAAAAAAAGGCTGAATATGCCACTAGTGACTGCAATAAATTGCCCACTAGAGGCGCTATATCGCTAGCGATGGAGTCTATAGTTAAATATTATAATAAGTTCAGATTGCTGTACATTCTTTATAATCATATACTACTTTTGCGGTCTTGCCGGTTATATTAAATCCTGCGTCCAATTTTGTCATCGTCATTTGAATGTGTGTACACAATCCGATATTAATATTTTTGATAAATTGTCATTATTAATAATTTAATAAATTAGAAACTCGTAACTAAATTCTAACTCACAACTTAATGTTTTGGAAAAAGCTTTTTTTCTTCAACATAGACCGAACAAGAATCAGCTTCTTGTTAAGAATATTGTAAGTCTGGCGTTGCCTGCAAAGAATTATGCCCTGAAAATAACGTTTAACAGTAAGGTACTACATATGCCAATCAGTACAAATCAAATCGCAAGAACGTATCGAAATGTCAGCACTATCAAACCAGCACCAGTAATCAAATAATTGTTTTTTTAGATATTGGACCTAAGTGATTAACATTATATGATATAATTGAGAAGACAACTCAGAACCAAAGTTAGAGTAAGAATGAATAATTAATTATATATATGAGAGTGTGGGAGTAGGCTTCCTTGGGATTACCGTAATAGTAATTGAAATATACAGGATATATATTATAATCTATTATAGTATACTGCTAATCAAATTCACATAGCACATATATGTTATTACGTTTAGTTAATTGCAATAATCAGATGTGAGGAAATCGTACTTGGAGAATTTCAAAGGACTGTATAATACCTATAAATAATACTAGAGTAATAATTGCATAACTATATAATGTTACCCATCACTTGTAATATATACATATTATCCAAATAGAATATACCCAAGTTTTTACTATATATAAGAGATATTAATAGACTGAGTACATATTATATCTATTTATATATTATATCTCCATAATTTAAATAACTTAAAATCATTTGGATTAATACCGTTTTTCTTATATATCATTTAAGCATGCAATTTTCCTCATAAAGTCGAAATCGACGCAATTCTGACAATTCGATATAAAATTTGAAATCCTGCCATTCACCTTCGAGAGGTTCTTACAAAGTTATCTCCCTAAAGCGAGTAGTTCGATTGTTGCTTTTCATTAACCTTTGAATATATAGATATTTCTAGCGTGTGTTTAATTTGTATATTTTTCGATGGTACATTTCATTTTATTATTGTTCGAATATGCTCTTAAATGAACTTATGTTATTTTAAATAATTATATTCTATTTTGCTATTATAATATTATATTACTATTTGGAACCAATATTTTCCTTATGGATAAGAAATATATTAAATAAAAATCTATCAATGATATGATAATAAGTTTTGTTGATGTAATTATCTATCCTTCTAATCTAATTATGAATATTAATAAAAATTCTTTGGTATGATTTGCTTAGACAAGTTACAGAATTTCTAATTGCATAATTTTTTTTTATATATCCTTCCGTATTATCTCTGTGGACATGAGTAAAACAAAAAATGGTTAGATATATAAAAGAATGATAAATTCTCTGAAATTTATTTCCTATATGATCGGTAATTATATTGTTTATTATGAACAAATAAATATTATCTCAATTTTTTACTTCATTTATGACAAAAAATTAATATTTTTATATTTATACCTTTCTTGTTTTACGGTGCGATAATTTAAATTCTATTCTGAAATAAGATTTAAGAAAATACTAATTAATTTTTTTTATATTTCCAATTATGTGTGAAATGAAAAGTATTGTTTAAAATGGTGTCGACAAAGTTATGTGCCCGCTAATTTTAAAAAAGTCTGGAGTGCCATTTTTTTTATATATTTTATATTTTTTTTTTGGAAATGTCCGAAAAAGAATAAACTGGTAAAATACAGAAAGATGCTTGGAAATGTCAACATCTTAAAGCTCGCCAAATGTGCATATTGTTTTTTATTTGAGACAATTTAGATGAAATTGAGAAAATTATTCGGATAATTAGCATACAGTTTTGGGGGGGATCCTTCCCTAATTTCCCCAAAGGAGCATAGGATAATCTATTAGCTAAGATATACGTAACTTATAACTAATTTCCTTTACGCATGATCCGTGGATGAAAAAGTAACATTCGAAATGACACTCTAACCTATGCCATGAACCATATCAGCAAGTTGTTTTCGAATGCTGCCAATAGACACAAATAATAGATGAACTAAATGAGATTATATAAAATATTTAATAATATTAATATATATAATACAATAATTTCTTTCTAATATGATAATTATAGCAATAAAAATAATTTCATAATCAACAATTATATATTAATGATTTTATTAATTTAATATAATATATATATAATATATATTATATATATATAAATAATAAGAATATATATAATATATAATATTATATTATATTATAATTAATATATATATATATATATATATATATAATATATATATATAAAACTTTAATTGCATCACCCGTAAATATAATTAAACTCTGTCATTTTTGAAATGTAGCTACGGATTGTTTATTTTCGTCCATACCAACTTCGGAGTTCATCGCGTATGTAACTTACACGACTTTAGGAAACAAAATGGCATAATAAAGAAACCAACCAATTACCAGAATCCCGAAACTACTTCAGGAGAATAAGCTGGCAAACACCAACCAACTAACTAACAAACCCTATGCTGTAAGTCTTAGCTTGACAAAGACTGTCACAATGAAAAGACATCGTCAGAGAAGACGAACGTGCCAGAAAGATTATCACAATGCCGAAAAGAAGGCCATCTCAGAACCAGGTGTGTACTCAGCAACTTCGTGTAAACCAATCGACGGTAGTAGAATCTTCGTTAGGTTCGGTTCGAAGACTGGCAGCAACCGTAGACAGACATGTCAGGGCCGCCCGAGCCCGAGGGCCGCCCGAGCCATTCCGAGAGAGATTTGACAGATTTCCTCCGTCTGGTAGTGCTTTCGTGATCGTTTCCCAAACAAGCGGTACATCTAACAACAACAGGCTCCGTGAGCAAATGTGCCCATCCTAACACGTTACATGAGAAGACGATTGAATAAACGTGAATACGTGCTAGAAGTCTCCATCGCCCTCTCCTGACAATGGAAGCATCGTTGCCAGACTGCATTGTCACAAGCATATGGAAGAATTGCGACACTCGCCAATGGAAAATATAAGTTCGAGGTCCACACTACATTGACCAGATGCGACGTCGAGCCTGAGTTTGGATACGTGCATGTGAGCCCGCTTTCTGCTTGCAATATCTCCCCAAGGATTTTCTTTTGGAGTGCTCTGTGATGGTTGGCTGACATTTTTGTGATGCTCGCACGCATTGCCCACATTCGCAAACGGAGGAACGCTAAACGCCTGAAAAGTATGCGGATAGACACCTCAAAACATGTAAGTTCCTTCACGCCCTTCAATTGAGTCCATTTTTCTTACATCATGACAAACCCCACACTTCACTCTGCACAGGTCATTCAACATACTACAATCACGTATAGATCAGACGCCTGCCATTCCTCGAGGAGCCTGGCATATGAATCCCAGTTAGCATGTTTGAATTGGGGTAGGCGTGTTAGAGCTCTGAACATACCTCCGTCCGCACTCAGGAAACTTCTGTAAACGATTTGGACGAAGAATGGATAACACTATCCGCTGAGACATCTCTACCGATCATTTCAGCAGATCCGAATCGCTTTTGGAGGAAGTTGGAAGACCAAAGGGGGTACAACCCATTAGTAGATCACCTTTATGTTGCATTTTATATTGTAATTATAGCCTATTGTTGGTTGATTATAAAATCATCATAATCCATTTTTCGTTTTCTTTATTATGCCATTAAATTCCCTACACACTGTCGTTACATACCGTTATACATTTATAGCCCGGTGCACACTCCCAAGTTAGGTATGAACCAAATAAAGCCCTACATTTCCCGATATGAAAGAGTTTAAATTATATTTAAGGGTGATGCATAAATGCCACGAGAATATATATATAATTATAAGTAATATATATATATATATATATATATAGTATATATTAAATATATATATATATATATATCATATATAGTATATATATATAGTATTATAGTATATATATATATATATATATATATAATATTTATTATATTCGTATATATTATGAACATAAAATAATCTTGACAACGTAAATTGAATAGCAGAAGAAATGCCCCTAATGAAATTATTCGTGCCCTTTAGGAAAAATTTTTTTTTTTCTTGGTGTTATGAAAAAAAAAAAAAAGGGGGGACTTTTTATTCTATATTAAAACTCATTCTTGAGCTTCGCGGGTTAGAGTGAATGGATGACTAAGAATGCATGAGAGAGAAGAGAGAAAGAGAGAGAGAGAGAGGAGACTGAGAGAGAAGGTAGAGAGAGATAGAGAGAGAAGAGAGATAGGAGATTTACAGAGTATAAGAGAGCTAGAAAAGAGACGAAAAAAGATACGTTAGTAAGGACAAAAGACTTTTGTGCAACATAGTGTTGAAAATATTTAAATACAGAGAAGAGATGAGAGAAGAGAGAGACAGAAGAGCAGAGAGAAGATGAGAGAGAGAGAAGAGATGAGAGAGAGAGAGAGAGAGAGAGAGAGAGAGAAGAGAGAAAGAGAGAACTAAAATAATAAAATGAATAAAACCAAATAAGTTAAGAATAGAGAAATGAACAAAGCATAAAGAATATAAAACCAGAGTTAAAGCACTGAGATAGATATGAATGAGGAAAAAGTGCAGAGTCGAAATTGGAGAGAGAAGCATAGAAGAAGAATAAAAAAATTAAATGATTCAATTCTTCCTCCTTTCGGGAAAATGTTAATTCGGCGATTATTTTTTCATTTCGCCCTTTATTGATAAAGGATGAAGAGAAAGAATCCAATCTTACTTTATCTTTTGAACTCTATCTTAAAAAAGTAAGCTCAATAAATCAGTATATTATATATATAATATATATATTATATATATATTATATATTATATATATATATATATATATATTTATATATATATATTATAATATATCTAATATATATATATATATATAGTATATATATATATATATATAATATATAGTATATATATATAATATATAGTATATATATATATATATATATATATATTATATAATATATATATATATATTAATAAAAATAATAGATATATATTATATATATATATTAAAATAAATGATATATATATATATATATATATAATATATATATATATATATATATTATATATATATATATAATATATATAATATTATATATATATAATCATTATTAAATAAATGAGGTATATATATATATTATATAGTATATATATATATATATTTATATATAATATATATATATATATATATATATATTATTATAAATATTATATATAATATATAATTATTATATATATATATACTAATAATATATAGATAAATATATATATAATAAGGTGCTCTCAAAAAATCTACTAACACATTGGACTGCTTTTTGTTTTTACAGTGTAACTACATAACAGAATGGCAGAATCAACTTAGCTTTTGAAAGAGAAAAGTTTGTCCTTTAATGCTTACTGACACATGAAACGCCACGAAGTGCAAAACGTTCAGAAAAGGAGTTTTTCTGATAAACCGCACCAACGTACCGGACCATGCCTCACAGAGAGAAATTGGAACCAAATGGAAATCCTCCAACGTCAACAAAAACGATTTGGATGACCACGACATCCACCAACTCCTTACAAAGAAGAGCAATACAGGAAAACCCTCATCGATCCCACAGAATCTCTTCGACAAAAACGCTCGGGAGACCCACATCTCAAAGATTAGGTCCATCGCATCTTGAAGCACTACGCTGGAAATGCTTACATACCCAGACTACTCTATCCTCAAGAAAGGTACGATCCGGACCGGAGACTTCAATTTGTGAATGGTACCTGGCTGTGCAGAAGATGCAGGGTTTTCACACAAAATTGTCTAGAGCGATGAGCCACCTTTAAATTAAATGGCTCGATTAATCGCCATAATTGTACGTACTGTGGTCCTGTAAATCACATATACCTCTCTCCTCACAGATATCAACACCTTCTACCATTCTCATTTCTCCCGACACCCCAAATTACGTTCATATCATCCTTTTTTGTATCACCTATCCCAACCATTTTCGATTAATTTTTGTTTGATTTTTGAGTGATTTTTCGATAATTTTTCATGATTCTGAGGATTTTTCGATGATTTTGGGTGATTTTTAGGTAGATTTATTCGATGATTTTGAGTATTTTTTTGAATGATTTTTGTGTGAATTTAAATAATTTTTGTGATTTTTCGATGATTTTTGTTTGAATTTTGGGTGCTTTTTCGATGATTTTCAGGTGATTTTTGGATGATTTTTGGATGATTATATATAATATAAATTATAATATACTAATATTATATATATTTTATATAATAAATATAATAATATATAATATATATATATATATAATATTATATATATATATATATTATATATATATATAGTATATATAAATTAATATATATAATATATATATAATATTATATAATATATATATGATATATATATATATATATAGATAATAATATTATATATATATAATATATATATATTAATATATATATATTATATATAAATATTATAGAAATATATATATTAATATATATTATATATTATATATATATATATTATATATATATAGTTATTATAGAGTGATTATTAGAGTACCAATTACCAGAAAATGAGCCGATACCATACGTATACGGGCGATACCTATTTTTATAGTGCCTTATTCTAACCGATACTCTATATCTATAACCGATACGAATACTTAATTTAATATAATAAATAACTATATATATATAGTAAACCATTGTACCACACATGCTATGGGGCAACACTCAAATGCATCCGGGTTTGTACAAACAAACTATAACGTTTCACATTTGTGGCAAGTAATTATTTAAAATTAAGAATAGACCTTTAAGGAAATAATGCAAATATATAATTTAATAACTTTTATGTTTTGGTTTATTTAAAAAATATTCCGGATTTCCGATTTTCATAGTAAGTAGTTAAACAAAGTTTTAAGCTATAGCTTGTATTTTTAACATGATTACAATTTACAGAAAGACTGTAACTACTACTATATATATATAATAAAAATAATGAAAAGAACTCTCTATATATCAGCCGAAAAATGTTAAATAAAAAACGCTATGCTCAAACTATATCTTATAGTTTAGAAAATTTCTTTAAAAGCATTATGAAAAATTAAAAGGTATATAAATTATTCACAAATTAAAAGCTTTACATAATAACTTTGTAAACAGTATCTGGCAGGAGACTGCTTCCTTTTGGGTTTACATTCCTACCAACACTATAAATACGCTCTCTCTCGATCTCGACTGATGAAGGAGGTTCTGATAATTATTTGCCTGCAAGCACTGAAATATGAAAACCTTGGCCCATTTCATGCCACCGCATAAATGATCTCTTCTGTATCTATCTATCTATCTATTATCTATCTCTCTCTACATATGCCAATATATTCTCTCTCTTTGTATATTTACTTGTCTATTCAGTTTTTACGTGATTAGTCCCTGGTATTCCTTTGAATGTGGAATGAGATGTCAATGCAATTCTGGCCATTGAACTTATCATAAGCTCATGAAATTATCATCCTATATATCTCTATCTCTATTATTTAATTTGCTGGAAAAAGCCACCATCGTCACTATCAATGCTGTTGCCAGGTTGATAAATTTTCTTTTCTTCTTCTCATCTCTCTTCCTTTTTTTTTTTTTTTTTCTAAATCTGATTCTATATCTCTCGGTAAGCTTATTTTAATGCCATTCTATAATGTTTTCGATCCGCGATTTTTGTCCTTTTTCCTAGCTAAGGAATAATTCCTTAATTAGAACCTTTTATTTATTATTTTTTACCATTGTCACCGCCGCTCACGGCTCAGAACCCTAATTCAAGGATGTGTGGTATATCTCTCTATATATATTCTCTCTAACGCATAGATAATTCGCAGTATGAGCACAGACGCATGGCTTTAAATTGAAGAAATTAAATGAGAGAAACACAGTTGATGGAAGAGAATCCACAGAACAGATGGTTTTGAGTGTTGGCAGAAAGAAGAGCACGCTCAGTTGGCAACCAAGTCCTGAGTTACTAGAACTATCAACACAAAACTCAAGGCTGACACGAGACCTTGTGTGCTACGAGGGCGTCGTAAAGTTTGTGTTGTACGCATTATTAGTTCCCGTCAGCACTTGCTCTCTTACAGCCCTATTAGGAAAAGGTTTTGATAAAGCCCAACATCGTCTCTCTCTATATATAAAGGGCAAGTAACTAGAAGTATCAGGGACAGTTTAAAGTCTTTTATCCTTTGACTCTGATCGCCTATCCAAAAGCCGACCTGATGAATTACCAAATAGGATGATTAACCAGGCAGTCCCCGCCCCCCACAATAGGGAGAGCAATTACTCATACAAACGCGGATGAGAGACCCTGTATAGTGATAAACTTGAGAAGGAAAAAAAGTCTGCGCATCTCAAAAACAGAACTCCCGAGTTGTCTTTATCCTCGTGCCTAGCAATGCCATGTATTGAATGTTTGTTTCAAAATCATTTTTGTTAGTTAAGGCCAATAGGATGTGATATAATTGTCAACAGGAGATACGAGTTATAGAAAAACCGATCGAAGGAGATATAAGAATATAGTTAAGGGGGCTTAGAGGAGAGATAGATTTGTTCATGGTAAGTTGTTTTTTAAGAATTAAATTCATTCTATATCTATATATCTCTCTATCTATAAATTCTATCCAGACCAGCGAGAATAGAATCTATATATATATCTATATCAATCTAATATTATATATATATATATATATATATTTTCGAGCATTTGAGTATAAGATATGATTATTCATCAAGTTCATCGACATGAGTAGTTGTATAGATTAGAGGCAGGAGAATATCATTGATAAAAGCTAGGATAAAGTTAGGAATAAAAACAGAACCCTGATGTAGAAATCATCTCTATATCTATAAAAAGATATTATATCTTCTCGCCCATCAATCAACATTCCACATGCATCGATTGAAAGAAAGCTAGACAAATAAGCCATAAGAGAGAGAATAAACCCAAAGGAGGGATCTATTTGAAGAGCCAGTGACGACTTCTTCTCTATACCCGTTCCAAATGCGGTGGTGAAGGTATTATGTCAAGTCTTGCCACTACACAAGTGCTTTCACTTTTGTCCTTTAAGTCGATAAAACGCAAAATGTGCTGATAAATAAGAAATAAGTTCGCGACTAGGTGAGATCTCGGAGCTACGAAGCCGTACTGCGATATGCATAAAGTAAGGGGAATTGAAAGTAAAGTCCGAGTGTATTCTATAGAAGTAAATATGTTGAGAAGGGTTCAAAGATCTTAGATAAGATACAAGTAGAGCTCTAGGGCGATAGTTAGAAAGATCAGAGAAGCAAGGAAGCATTCAAAAACTTAGAAAGAAACAATATATTAGGCGATAGTAGAAGCATCAGAGAAGTTCATCTATTTTTGTCGAATATGTTTGAACATATCCCGGCTTCCAACACTGCAGGAAAGTGCTAGTTGAGACATAAGAATATAGTTGAACGAGGCTCGGGGTCAGCACGGAAGCACACGTCCTCAAAACTCGGAACGAAGCCATCCGATACCCGCCTTCCTAACGTCATAGATTCAGGAGCTCATGCACCCGATCAAAAGAGACATGACAGGTAAAGGCATAGACACCTTAGAGAGAAGGAAGGAAAGGAAACAACCAGTAATTCGTCCAGGTAATAGAGGAAAATAGCGAGGCAAGAGATGATGCCTTTTCAGTGGTCTAGATATTATACCAATAGAAGAACATCAGAGGCGTAATTGAAGAGATGTAATGTTATATTTTGTACAGAATGTTGTAGAGATGTTTGCTAATGTGTATGCTCAGAGAGGCTATTTGCAGTTAGGATAACCAAGAGTCATTGGTCGTCGATTCGTCTGATTAGAGATAGAGTCCGCGTTTGCTCGTTCGAAGAGGACTGGGCAACGAGTTCTAGTTTGTCTGTATAAATGAACAATTGGCAAGAGTGATAGATTGAAAACGAGAATTTTTCCAACCCGATAAGCAGTCTCTAGCCTGAATGGCCAGGAACAAGCACGATCGAACCATGCGATTTTGAGGAGAAAAGATTAGTCCAAGATAGGAAACCCTGCTCATCCCATTAAACAATTACAGTTCCCACTTTATCGGCAGAAATCGAAGCGTCTTCAGAGTCAAATCAGTCACTTCAATTATAGTTACGTAGAAGCAACCAATGCCCCCCCAATCGGCCCACAAAGTGCCAGAAAAACCGCATAGGCAGGATGAGATGTTGGAGAGAAAATATTAAAAATTAAGAGATATAAGGTTGTGGTCAGATTACCGATAGGAGCGAAGTGGGTATATAGAGGAAGACTAGTGTGAAACATGTTCAAGTGTGTTCATGAATCGTGTACAGATCCGAATGTGTGTAGGTTATTAATCAGTGCTCCAATCGTTGAGAATACTGGAATAATTCCCTTCCTCCCAACTAAAATCAGTACGAGAGCGAAGCCCAACAATTCGTTATGTAATTGAAATCCCCTAAATAGCAGACCTCATATTTGGATAGAAATATTTAACAGTCTCTGTGAAAGTATTAATAATCCAAAATAAGGCATGAAATCTGTTCTTTAGGAAACAGTAGCAGAAGCATAAGAATACTTAGTAGAAGAAGAAAGATTTTAAGCACAGAACATCGAAGTTAGGAATTCGAGATTCTCGAGAGGTGTTATAGGAATGTTTATATTTACATAGCACATACTCCACCCTTCAACGAAATTATAAAATAGTTATAGTTGATATATTAACGAGTGAAGGAGAATTCTTAGCCTCTGGTCTCAGACAAGAGCCATTAAAATTAGAGTTTAGATTAATAGTATATTCCATGGATGCAGATTAGAGTGCAACCATTGATGTTGGTAAAGTCAAAAGAAACCACGCCTGGCAAATCGCCTCTCATACACGCACACCACACACACCGCACACGCAATCACAAAAAAAAAAAAAAAAAAAAAAAAAAAGAAAACAAATAGACAAAAAACCAAAGGAGAAATGAGAAAATTATTCGTACGCTACAAACCTAAATTTAAAACGATATAAAACCCTATTGACAGCAAATATCTAAAATATGAATAATTCCAGAAAGTTTAAAAAACACTCACGACTCACACGGTCTCACGAAATTGCGTAAAAAAAAAAATAACTAATTTAATGGCGTCCAAATAGGTAAAAATTTTACCTAAAGACCAAAGTTTGGAAGAACGCTAAAAAATCTAAGAAAAAGAAATCGGAGAAAAAAAAACATTAACTTCGTACTAGTATCTATATCGAACTAGATTATTATTGAATCTAAAATTTCTCATAATTCTTCACCCAAAGAAGAAGTATCGCTAAGTATCGGCCATTTTACGATACCGATACCATCCGATACCGAAATGGGCGATACTACCGATACCGATACGATACCGATACCGATACTTACATCCCTGAATATATATTATATATTTATATTAATATAATATATATATATAATATATATATATATATATATATATAATATTATAATAGATATATATATATATTATATATATATATATATTATATACATATATATATATATATATATATATATATATATAATAATATATATATATAATATTATATATATAAATAATAAGTATATATATATATATATAATATATATATAATATAATATATATATATATATTATATATAATATATATATATATATATATAATATGTATATTATATATATATATATATTATATTAAATATATATATATATATATATATATATATTATAAATAATATTAATATAAATTATAATATATATATATATATATATATATATATATATATATATATATATACATATATAAATGAAAAATAAAAGAGAAAGAACTTGTTTTCTATCTGATGACAATACTCAATAAACTAATTTTCCTATAGTGATACAGTTTCTTTATCTCCTTACCATTAAATAAGAGCACTATTACTTGCCTCTTCCTCCATCCTTCTAACTATATCTTTCCATAAACACTTGTGCAACAACTTCATATCCATCAATCACAATATCGACTCCACTCTTGATTATTTCACCATAGTTCCATCTTATCCTGCTAATTTACCCATCTCAATTCTATCCTATCTATTACCGCCTCCCTACTATATAACCCACCCCAAAATAAAGCTATCACAATACACTATCCAAACCCACACCATGTCACATCACCTTTTAAATTACTCAAATTTTACGCAGATTTTCGAAGTGTTCATCCCAAACTCTCCTCACATCCATTTCATCAGTCACAAATACGCATCCCTATCACCATTATAGTAAGATTCCGCGTTACTCTTTAATCTTTCGCACTTCCTTCTAAACCAGAGCCCTATTCCTTTGTGGGTCCCATTTATTCTCCTTCCAAGCTGTTCAACTTATTTCTCTTTATCCCTACAAATACAACTTCTTAGTCTTAATTTTTTCATCCTTATATATTTTCATACACATGAAACTCATCATTGGCATTAGCACATTCACCCATTCCTCTTTTTACCGCTGGCGTCATCTCTTCATTCCACCATTCACTATTAACATTCTTACTTCCTAATTTAGGACACCCATATACTTCTCTTGCACTACTAAAAAACGCTTCCTTCATTTGCGTCCATATTTGCTCAGTTTCATCTTTTTCACATTCAGCTGACTTAATAGCAAGTGCTCTCACATACTTTCCTTATAACCCTCTTCATTTAACTTCTCACTTCTAATTCTCCACACTTTCTTCATTTTTTCTTTACTCTCCATCCATAATAATAATAATTTTTGTAGTACTTTCTTTTTTTTACCTTAAATTGCGAATTTAACCAAAGCAATGGTCATGGGATAATTTTTTTTGTAATCTGGAGTGGTTTCATATATTTTTATTAGTTATTTTTTGATTTTATTGTTATTTTTTTTAATTGTATTAACATTGATGTAGTTATTAGAGCAACATATTTATTAATTTAAAGTTGCGTTAACATCCTAATATGTAGAATACCTTCGTAAAAAGCAAAATCCCCATCTGAAGTATCTGTCACCATAATCCCCACAATTCCACTCCCATGCCTAAAATCTAAAATGAAACATCCCTAATAACTTTGAATTTCATCGTTTACTTTCTATGAAAATTAACATTTTTAAATCACAAATATTTACAGTACCTAACCTGATAATCTGGTTCTATCCTGCTACAAAATAAGAATGAAGTCTTCTAATATGGTGACCCTTATATCAAATCTACAAATGTGCAATATTGTAATTTTGAGTTTTTTGCTATTTGAAATTTAAAAACTATTTTCTTGTTTTATTATTGCGACTTCTTCCGATTACTCAAGTGTGTGCCATGCTTGGGCTTTGTCAGGATTTCAGCCAGGGAGGGCAAAACTTTAACTTCAAATATTCCTAGTACTACTAGCTTCTTCCTTTTTTTCTATCACCAAATCTTTCAAATATTCCTAGTACTACTAGCTTCTTCCTTTTTTTCTATCACCATATTTCTCTGTATGCTCAGCATGCATGGTCCGCTGAATCGGTTTTCGGACAAGTTTGATCTTAGTCAAGGTTTTACTCTTCGCAATGTGCTAAATGAACGTTCAATGGTGCTCATTGCGCACCATTGAACAATAAAAATTTGCCGTGCTTGTTTCGTAGCTGGGAAGAAAGTCGCAAGTGTTTTACCACCTCTGCAGTTCCAATTTTTTTAGTTCCTCGCTATTAAAGTTTTAAATAAATGTTTCAACGTCACGTTCAATATTATAATAGGGTGTAATGACATCGGTGAGAAGGCTGGTAAAATTTTATCAGAAAATCGCTGCTTCACAGAAGCTATTGAAAAGCTTAAGTAAGGGATAAAGAGGATCGCCTTTTGGAATTTCCTAGGACTTGAAACTGATGGGATTGAATGGTGCCGTTGTTGTCCTACAGCTTGGCTTACAGCTTCCCCTGTTTCAAGATGAGCTTTCTCGACTGTTAGTATTCTTTTAATGTGATTTGAACATTGTAACATATCTCTGCATTTTGATTGCAAAGCATTTGACACAGATTCAAGTAATGTGAACTATTTATTTATAAGGCTTACATAGATAATGAACCGAGACTGTCAGTATAGCTATTTAATGGCAAATTTTCGCGTTGCTTTGTCACGTCTTCTAATAATATTTGAAGTCCTTGAATGATGCCAACAAAATTTTCAAAGAATATTGCAGTATTTCTGTATTTTGAGACAAATATGTCTCGAGGAAAACTGGTTTGTTTGGGTCATACTTTCATTGGATAACTAACACATTCACGAAAGAAGGTGATTATATCCTTTATTGTGGGAATTGTGCTATATATTCCTGGGACACAAATCAAATTGTTCACAAGGTTCAATTTGTGACTTTCTCAGTTAAAGTCAGCTCTTTCTTTTACTTCACAAAATATTTTGAACTAAAAGCTTGTTTTCCTGCCAAATAGTTGAACAGTCATCAAAGCTCTGTCCAACACATTTGTCTACTAAAAAATCTTTGTTATGCAGAAAGTTAATCCATTGTAACGGGAATTGTTTTAGAGACTATTACAGACAATTCCACAAACACGAGAAACTTCACTAACTTATTTTTTTTCGTTAAAAATTGAACACCATTTGACGAAAAGTTATAGGGATTACTTGAAAGAATTGCACTACTTTTGACATTAGAGGTTTGGGTTGCTAAGCTATCTGACTCAGATTATAGAATATTAATTTCTCCTTTCCTTTTTCAATTTTTTTACCTTTGTAAAGCTAAAAAAGTTTAATTTTTCATTTCTTAACATTTAAAATTTCGAAAATAAGGTTAAGAACTTCCTAATTTACATTATTCTTAATGATTTTCAATTTTTTTTTTATCATTTTCTAAATTTAGGGGAGGCAAGTCATTTATATTTATGAAATGATCTTACACTCATCTATGATTTGTGAAAGCCAAATCCTAATCATCTATTTTAAGACTATAAGAATGCTGATATTTTCGTCTAAGTCTCTTGTCTATCCTACATATATTTTGCTTCAGTTCCCACATTTTATTTTATATACCCCCATATTCTCATTTTTCTCTCTCAGTTATACACCTTCAAAAGTTTAGCTCAAGTACAGATTTACATTTGAAACAAATAGCTCGGTGGCGTCGTTGTATATATAAAGTATATATATATATATATATATATATATATATATATATTGTTGTGCGATAGATATATAATTATAGATATATATATATATATATATATATATATAAAATTATATATATATAAATTTTTAAACTATCAAAGTTAATATTACCTGGATATACCAACAAATTTTTTCATATTGAAAGGTTCTTTTCCTTTTATTGTCTCTTAACCTCCTTTAATGCTTTTTGATTATATAGTCATGATATTTTAAGGAAGAAAAATTCTTTGCTATATAAGTTATCTCATTATCTAGGAAATGAGAACTGCATATTTTTGAAGCACGCAAGAATTGTCCAATAACAATTCCTTTGTTAACATATGAGGAGTGGGCCGAAAACCAATGAACGTACGAGTTTATATGAGTGTCTTTACGGAATACATTAAATTCTAGGCCACTAGTATTTAAAACCATTGCTAACACATCTAGGAAAGATGAGCTGTTATTTTGCAGTTTTTCAACAGTGAATTTGATAATAGGAACAAAGTTTTGTTTAGATTCTTTAACAAATAATATATATAAATTTGATAATAGGAACAAAGTTTTGTTTAGATTCTTTAACAAATAATATATATTAAAAGACATTTATTCATTAAAAAGTCACTTTTAACAGCTTTTAATTGATTTTTGATGTTGCGAGATTCGTGTTTCTCTCTAGCATTTGGGTTTATTATTTTTTTATTATTTTGCTACGTTTTTTAACTTAGGTTAACATGCTTTTATCTAGGTTTGTTATTAGATTTTAACTTTTTATTAGTTTTATGTAGGAATTATTTTGGATATATATTATTGCTTATATATATTATTGTTACTGTTTATGCATATATATATATATTATATATATATATAAACATATATATATTTTTTTATTTTTTGTATATATATATTTTTATATATATATATATATATATATATATATATATATATATATATATATATATATATATATATATATATTATATATAAACTTTTTAATGTGCTTTTATCCCCTTCTCAGAGGGGTAACACGGGGGACTATCGAACTTTAAGGCCGACTATCCCAAACCAGTCGCCACCACGTGTTCGTAGACGAGTTTTGATTCTTGCCCCAGGAAGATAAACTCGGACTGCTACGCGGAAGATTGAACCAGCGTAGCAGTCCGAGTTTTATCTTCCGGGGTGTTTATATATATATATACATATTATTATTGTTATATATATATTAGTTATACATATTATAGTATATATATATATATATATATATATATATATATATATATATATATATATATATATATATATATATATATATATATATATATATATTATTTTTTTTATTATTATTATATATTATTTTTTTTATATTTATAATCGAAGTAAAGCTCTTTTCAATTTGATGGTTACTTCACATTCTGATGGCTAATTCGTTATATCCACCAATTTTAATTTTTTTTCCAGGGATTATGTCAGAGGCGCCAGGGTTCGGTTACGGCTTAAAGAACTTGAATTATCAACTAGATTTTTAGGTTCAGATAAAGATTTAACAATCTTGGAAGCTGACGCAATACTTTTAGGTCTTTTGAATAAAGATAAAGATCGTACGTAATCTGAAGGCAATTTTTATTTATCAATTGTGTACATTTTTAATTATTATTAAAATCTTTTTTTTTTTTCATAGTTTTATTATCTTGAAAATTAATGAAGGAAAATGAAAGTCCATAAAACTTGATGGAACTTTAAAGGTTTGTTCACTATTTTTCAAATTAAAATGCAAAACTGTAGATGAAAAATATAGGTATACTTTTTTAAAAAGTGAATGAAATATAATTGTGCAAGTGCTCACTTGTTTTTGCATTATGATGCAGCCATTCACAAGGTAATTTGAAGTATTTTTTTTTTTATTTTTAGTTTAAACAAATGTTGCATTTAGACCTTTATGCACATAGATTTTTATCGTTGTAACATAACTCGTGTCCAGAAGGTTTTTTAAAAATTTTCCTCGAGTTAAAACTTAAATGTTTAAGTAGGATCATAATTTTATTATTATTATTAGAGACCAGGTTTTCACGATGAAGTGTAGTAACATCCAGAGAAGCATTTATATTTAAACTTTATATTATATAGTCCCATTTTTCAATTTCTAAACCGCCTGCAGGAATTTACATATACCTGAAGTGGAAAATATCCATTTTACTCTAGGATTCTTGAAAATGAAAAACTATTAACAAATAATATTTAATTTAAATCTTAAAACAAAGTCCTATACTATAATTTATCAACTTTTTGTATAGAGAAATAAAATGTACAAAATTTTGTGTAAGAAGAAAGTAGATTCCCTTCTTTAATGACAAAATAATTATGATCTTACTTTGGGTCTAATGAACAAACACAATATCACAGACAACATTAAGGACATCGAGTTGGGAAGAAAGCATATGGAACAAGTTAATTCGGCCGCTAGTGTTAGTTATTATAATGTAAAATTCTGAATGAAAATGTTAAGATTTTGGTATTTTATAAGAATAACTAAGTTAAGTTCCTAATAAAGTGTTTATCTTGCAAAATCAAGAAATATTTTTACTTAGGAATAATATTTATGAGGTTAGAAAACTTGATAAAAAGTATTTGATAACTTAACCAGGGTTACAAAGAAACCACAACCCTGAATAAAATCCCAATTATCATATATAGTTATAAATTAGCATAAAAACCCAGTATGAGGTTTCTATTAATTTTTTTTTTATCTTTACACATTTAGATAGGATGTATACTACTGACGAAAACTTACATCAATCTCTCTCACTTGTATACTCTACTTCATGAGATGTAAATTTAAGTTACCCTTATAAAGGGGGTTTCTTTAAGACGTATTTAGTTAATAAATCTTGGCAAGGGTGAAATTTTTTGTGTATTTGCCATTAAAAATATATATTAACAGAAAATTGTAATTAAATCACTCCTTCACCCAAACAACCATGATACAAAAATTCATATTCACACCTTTTCAATTAATATATACTGTCAACATTAACTTCTAGCTAGTAAGTACCAAATTGGAAGATCTGAAACTTTTTTTTTCTTTTTTTTGCTTTTTAAATATTCGCAACACTAAAGAGTCTATTTTATCACACACATTCACATTGAATAGAATTGTAGTTAACAGCGAAGAAAGGTTAGAGGAATATGAACAAAAACACATTCGCCCACACTGTAATATAAAAGTCTTACTATTTTAGTATTCGAGGGCACGTATATGGTTTATATTTATAAATCTGGTGGAATGCATTGAGTAAAAGTCATTAATGAGTAGGTAATTTACATGGTAATAAGCAACTTATTTTTTTAACCCTAGGCAATTAGTTGCCAATAACAAAGATATGTTGTAAATAAAAAAATTTTTTTTTTTTTCTTACAAGCTACACATTTTCAATAAAATACGATCTTCCTAAATTTACTGTAAATAATAAAATATAAATTGGCTTAAATATAATATACATTATTTCATTCTTCAACAAAGATTTAATGTATTTTGTTTCTCAAGATAAACTTTTAATTTTGTATAAAGGAATCTTTCAAATAAATTATGGTCTAGCTTTTTTTTTACAAATCACAATTTTGGAGAATTTTAAATTTTATATATATATATATATATATATATATATATATATATATATATATATTATATATATATATTTATAAGTAATTATATAAATATATATTTTTATAAATATATATATATATATATATATATATATATATATATATATATATATATATAATTTCATTAACTAATCTTTGAAAGAGGGAGCAGGGGGATAACCCACTAACCATGACTATAGCCATGGTCAGCAGGATCTGTCTTTCTATCGTGGTTTGAAAGTTCGTATGCTGGTGTTGATTTTAAGATTTCACCCAAAATTGTAACTATCCCATAATATAAGCAAATTGGAAGTTGGTAACTCAAAACTATTATTAATATAATGCTAAAACTATGGAATAATTAACATAGGATGGATTTTTTGGAACCAATTCTAAATTCAGTTTGAAGGCCGGAATAAATGCGACAAAAACTTAACATTTACTCTTCCAAATTTTATTATCATAGTATTGTACCTTGTGAAATTAATATATAGCCAACCATTTGTATTTTCAATAAAAGATTTTGAATTAGAATTTAGATATATATATATAAGTTATATATATATATATATATATATATATATATATATATATATATATATATATATATATATATATATATATATATATATATATATATTATGAGAAGGAATAATCTCATTGCATAGTAAATGTTACCTACAACACCACGCCTATATATATATATATATATATATATATATATATATATATATATACGTATACAAATATATATATAGAGGAGTCTTTTATATAAAGATATATAGATAGTATATATATTATGGAAAACCAAACTAGATAAAAAAATAGACTATCTCTATCCAGACTCAATAATCGATGTCTCTCTCTAACCCAATAAATGAGGAAGAAAGAGCATTTATATTTAATTTAATTATATCAGTATTTTTGAGAAACTTTAGCTCATGGAATAGAACAAAGAATTCTCCACATTCTAAAAAAAGATATGAAGATTTAATATATATATATATGAGAATAAAAGGAGGCAACGGTATGTGGCTCTTGTCGATTGCTTTCAGTAAAAAAAAATGTGGCACCCTTTGGTCGGAGATACAGAGTAGGGTTACGATTAGTATCTGGATGGTTGGGTTTCTTATAGGTTGGGGAAAGCAGATTCGCAAATGCGCCAGATATACATGTTTACTGGTGGTCGAATCGACAGTAGCCTCGAAAATAAAACTAACGCACTATTGTTATGTACGAGATAAAACTTTTCAAATCCTTTTATTTATTTCCTTAGCATAGAACTTGACAGTATCAGATTACAGTTAAAACATATACGGTATACCTCCCCAAGTTCGACCATTTTGAGTTTCCAAACAGTGAAAACCTTTTGAAAGGTAGGCCTAGTTGATAACCTTTGCTCCTAAAGTTTTAAGATGGTGACAGGTCGAATGTTGTGGACAGATAAATCTCTCATCTGTTTGGAAGAAATTTATAGGAGCTTCAGAGTATTAAGTGTGTTGTAGTTTTTCAAGTTCATAGTCTTTTATCATTTCAATTATGGCCCAAATTTGAAATATTTGTGCCATCTACATATAAATAATGTGGAAAATTGTTACAAATTAAATTTTCCATTAAATCACAAGCGATTTATTGTGAATGATTTAGCAAAATCGGAGACAATTTTACGTTGCTGATCATTTGTAGGGAGCACATTTATTAAAAATATAAAAAATTAATAATTTTTTTTCCTTCAATAGATTTTGAATAAATAAATAAGTGGTTTATATATCCAAGTTTAGTTTATCCTTTTCCTTGTATTAATATAAATGAGAGGATAATAGATCGATATAAATAAAGGAGAGTAAGATCGATTTGAATGGAAGGTGAAAATATTGGGGAAAAAGATCGATAATTCGATATCAACGATGTGAAAAGATCGATATATGTAAATGAGGAAGAAAAGATCAAATTAATGCGGAAAGAGCAATATATGAATAAAGTGGACAATTTTAATCCTAATTGAATTCAGCTCTTAACAATTGTTATTACAACGGTAATTACATAATCAACGAATTATTCAGATTACCTATATATATATATATATATATATATATATATATATATATATATATATATATATATATATATATATATATATATATATATATATATATATATATATATATATTTTCTTTATACACATTCATTGACTATAAGGATCGAGTTTAACATTACGATAATTATCTGTGGTTTTATATATCTATCGTCTACTAATAACAATAATAATAATAATGACAATGATAAAAATAAACAATAATAAGTTAATAAATATTCGTTACAATTAATTTACGAATGCGAGTAAAAATTGGTTTAAGAATTGTTTAATAAATTAAATGTGTAAAAGTTATGGAAACGGATATAGCACAAGGGAAAAAAGAAATATTCTTTACATTTGTGTTTTTAATTTTAAACCTAATGAGGATGCATGTTTGGAGGCATTTGGGCGTGCACGGGCGTAGTGTCTTCCTCAGGACTTGGAGAGTCAATTGGCCTAGACACCACTTTGACGTTTTGCATAACTGTTTGGTCGTTGTGCTGCTGAAAAGGAAAAAAAAATATTATTAGAAATTATGATGGTAGGACACATTAAACGTGTCAAAAGTAATACTTTGAAAACCCCAAAGGAAATTAGAACTATCAATTTATTAGGATGTTTCATAGACGTAACTTCACTTCATCCAGCTTAACAAAAATATTAGAAATTCAAGTTTACAATGCAAATCAATTTAATATGTAAGTAACTTTGTACATTAGTTTATTTTTTGTATTGTTTCTAAGCACAGGCCTCCCCTCTCCTCACAAACAAAGGGAATATATCCCATTCCTCAACACAAACCAAGAAGAGGTCCTTCATGCCATTTTGGACTATAGGGTTTGAGAGGGGCAAACCTACATCCTCGAAAGCTCCTAATGATATCTGACTCTGAGTATGCCACTAACATCAAAATTTATTCAAGTCGGTTACAAAGATTATTATTATTATTATTATTATTATTATTATTATTATTATTATTATTATTATTATTATTATTATTATTATTTAAAAACAAAACTGCATTAAAAGAAATTACTCAATGAAAGAAATATCTTATTCTTTCTGGATCTGTTGTTACGTCTGATCTTCTCAGTAGGAAAAATCCAACATTTAATTGAGGAATATCATTGTAAAGATGTAGAATAAGCATTACAAAAGTTAACCCGACCAAAAGATATGCTGGAAAAAAAATAAGGAGCAATAGAATTTTTTCTTTTGGTAAAATGTAAAGGTCAAGTGTTTGACAACTTAATAATTATACAGCGACAAGAATTGAAATTGAAATTACCTGTTATGCATATCTTG
>JABUQX010037860.1:40000-42500 GCA_015478945.1 Trachelipus rathkii
AAATAGTCTTAAGAGCCTTAAAAAAAATCCTGCTCTGATACTTCCATATTTGTTCCATCTCTAATTGGTATTCATTTGCAAAGACTAGAAAGAGTTTAGTTTTGAACGGTGCTTTGCGAAAAGATGACAAGTAGTGCGGTGCGGTTTTCAGCCGTCCGACCCTTTGTGAACTCTCGACAAACATCAAAGAATATTTTACACATAAAATCTTTAAAACCTCCAAAGAAATATTATACAATCAATTATTATTTTATCCAATCTTCATCTAAAATATTTTCCTCTAACCCAACAATCGTTATATATATATATATATATATATATATATATATATATATATATATAATATATATATATATATATATATATATATTATAAATATATTATATATTATATATTATATATATATATATATATATAATTTATTATATTATATTATATAATATTATATATATATGATATATATATATATATTAGATAAATATGAAAGGTGAAGAGAAGGGAAAAGAGGCTCTTAAAATGTCACATTGGCAAGAAAATCCTTTTGTGCTTCGCTTAATTAACAAACTAATGAGAACCTTATAAAGCACTCACGTATTTTAATATATATATATTATATATAATTTATATATATATATATATATATATTATATATATATATATATATATATATATATAATATATATATTATATATATTATTAGTTATATAAAAATTATTATACTATAATATTTTTCTCTACACAAACAATATATTATATATATATATATATATATATATATATATTATATATATATATATATATATATATATATATATAATATATATATCAAAGGTGTTGACCGGCATGCGAAATGGGTAATTTTTTTTGCGGGTCCAACTCCGACTGCGGTCTGTCATTTTAAAGTATCCGGCCCTGATCTACCATTTTAAAATTATCTGGTTCCGACTTTGGCTCCATTGTTATCGAGTTATTTGACGTAGCGGTTCTCAACCATTTTACTTTATAATAATTTATTATATTATATACAGCTCCGGCTTCACCCAAAACCTTGCGACTCCGCAAACCAAACTCCGGCTTCAACCATAATCTCGCAGTTCCATAGCTCTGTATGGTTGTTAATCTACTTTTGAAATCCACCCCCCCGTAAAGCAACCGTATTCGACCCACCCCCTCTTAAAAAGCTTGCTCTAAAATTTAAGGTCCTTTCAAAATAAATTATTTCGTCGAGGAAGAAATCCGTAAAGCAATTTCTATTAAAAAATTTAACTTAATTTTTAACTTTTATTTCATAAATAAAATTTAGTTCGAAACTTTTTCCACCTCAATTTTTTAATTTAATTTTCCAAATGTCAAAAAAAGTTATATGAAGGGATAACTTTAAAATAATAATAAAAAAAATTAGTAAATTTTATTTATAATGAACTGCTGCAAAATCGTGTCGTTATTGATAAGTAACGTGTAGCTCATGACCTGAGGCAATAAAGACCATCTTCAAACTTTTCCTCAACATTATTTCTACTACCACTACTACTACTATTACAACACTACTACTCATTATCATTATCATCATCATTCTAAAACTTTTTCTTCATTTTAAAGACCATCTAAATTCTTCAAGTTTACCGGAATTTTTTTTTTCCAAAAACTATTTTAATATTTCCTTGAACTCTTAAATAGTTCAAAGATTTTTCAAGATTTTCTTTTCCAAAACTTTTGTTTTATTTTTTTTTCTTGTATAGTAAGAAAATTAAAATACGGAATAAAATTTCAAAACACCATTTGTTTAAAATCATTCACTAAAAGAAAAGTCCCATAACTCTGGTATAATAATAATATAATAATAATAATATAATAATAATAATAATAATAATAATAAATCAATTTTATTACATCGTAAACAAAATTGTGAACGGTCAAAAACAAAAATCGTTATTTCATCCTTTTCATTTTATTAAAAAAATAAATAAAAAATAAATGAATAATAAAATTATTCATAAGAGGGTAATAGTGTTGTTGTTCCTCATCCTTTTAATAATAATTAAATGAAATTGCGATTATAATAATACTAATAATAATAATAATAATAATAATAATATAATATAATAATAATAATAATAATAATAATAATAATAATAATAAATAATAATAATAATAATAATTCATTAATTTCATGAATATTATGGTATTTACCGAAATAATGACTACTAGATATATCTTGCACTAAAAATCCAAGGAACAAAGTACTAAATCGAAATTTTCACTTTTCTTTCATGAGGCACGGCGTCTTTCTTCATTTTTTTTTAGCTTTAAAAAGCCGAGTCAAATCTCGAGAACAGAAAAGCTTTCAAAAACATTTTACAAAGTTATGATGTTAAAAAGAAGTGGAGTGGACGCGGGGCTATTTTTGGATGTCGCCACCCTCCAATATCTATCTCTGAGTTAGCTTTTGTTTCACCATTCTTAAATTAATTACAGAAAATGTGTGTGTGACTGGTAAGTC
>JABUQX010037860.1:47500-70026 GCA_015478945.1 Trachelipus rathkii
TCTCTCATAGGAATGAAAAGATCTTCACGATTGATGTTTTTCCACCAAACAGAATGACATTTTAGGTAGATGACTAAATGAAAAACATTTCGGAGAGGCTGCATTAACTCTACGAAATCTTATTTCCCATGGAGCGCAATTGTCTCCGATTCTTTTTCTAAACTCAGTAAAATTTAATTTGTTTCGTTGGACATGAAGCGTAAATAAAAAGATATGGGATATTTCAGTTTTATTTTTTCAACTTAATTATTCGCACGGTAAAAGATTGAGCTCAAATCAATAAAACAAAGGTAGAAGATTTAGCTCTTATAATCCACAAAATTAATGAGATGGAAATTTACCTTTATATAACAAATATATAAGACCTATGATCATTCTTGTTTAGTTAATTTTGAAGATACTTTTTTTAATATTTTTTATTTACTTTTCTTTAAAGGTACTTGGCAATAATTTTAATCCGATATACACAATAAGTTTTTATTACCTCAATATTTTTATACCTTGTGGAATTTTTTTTTTATAAAAAAATTTGTTATGTATTTTATTTCATTATTTACAGCTCATCGCAAACATTTTATATAACTTTCCTGAAAATCGACTGGTGTGGTTGCAGAGTACATTCCACGGAAAATATTATTACGTTTCAAGAATAACCCATTTTTCAATCCTACACAGTAAGATTTCCGTTACTGCAGTTAAGATTTAATTAAAAACAAAATTTTCCCTTTAGTTTTGAAGCTAGTCCCAAAATGGTCGACAGGGATAATGATGGACATCTGTAAAAAATAATCTTGTTATTTAGAATTTCTCTAACGAATCCAACAAAACTTAACTTAACCTAACCTAACGCCTGCGGAGGGCTGTATGGGAAATTATTTTGATGTGTCGCCCAGTTGACCTGTCGACCATTCCGACCAGTCCCCTTAGTTTTTACTGCAGTAATATTGAATAATCACGTGATATAAACAAACATTGAATAGCTACTCTTGTATAAAGCGCTTTTATCGACAAAACAATCTGCCTCATTTATTACGTTTTTTTTTTTTATGTAATCAATTAGCTTCAAATCAGGAAAATTTTAACGAATAAATTTCTTTAATTTATGTTGTATCAATATTTTTGTCAACAAAGTCTTTTAAATAAAACTTTTGTTGCTTATGTTTTATTTTATATTTCCACATACGTTTTTTTTTTATATTGATTAAATTATTTGATTGATTAAATTAATTTATTTTTCCTTTAAATTAGATAATAAAATTTACATTTTTCCCCCAAGTGTCTGATGATATTAAACATCCATCCAAACGTTCCACAAAAATCATTATTTTCGAACATTTCAAAAAATCTCGAATAATAATGATTTATACAGATTTTTAATGAAACGCAAACCTATTATTATTGATAAGATCTTATAATGTTATATATATATATATAATATTATAGTATATATATATATTATATTATATAATAGATATATATATATAATATATATATATACTATATACATATATATTATAATATATATATATATATTATATATATAGTATAATATATAGATATATATTATATTATAATAATTATAGTCTGGGGATCGTTACTGAAAAAAGTAACTTCGTTGCTGGTTACTCCGTTACTGGATAAAAGTAATTCAGTCTCTTTGCCGCAAAAAGTAACGAGTTACAGTTACTCCGCTACTATCGATCGTGGAAATGACCGCCGTTGGATCTGGGTATATCAAGATGGGTATCTGCGCCCACGTTAGCTGTTTCTCTGAACTTCGACGACACTCCTTGTGTGTTAAGTTTTTAGGTTGTTTTTATTCGTTATAATTTGATTTATATTTATATCTACAAATTGATAAGATCTTGGACGGACAGTTTTCAAATTAACTTTCAAACTGTATTAGACAAGCTTTAGACGGAGAATGGAGAAATGAATGATTAGTCATCAACGATCAGTCGATAACGAATTAAACAAGACAAGGAATATCGATTGTAGCCAACCGCGTGAGCCGACACAAAATGTTTTTGGAAGCTCAAATAGAAGTTACTAAAATTAAGATTATTGAGAGCGCCAAATACTCTCTCTCTCTCTCTCTTCTCTCCTCCTTTCTCTCATCCTTCTCTCATTCTCTCTTCTCTCTCTCTCTCTCTACTTCTTTTTCATCTCTCTCTCTTCTTTCTCCTCTCTCTCTCTCTCCTCTCCTCTTCTCTCTCTCTCTCATTCCTCATCTCTATTCATATATATATATAATATATTATATTTATATATATATATAATATATATATAATATATATATATATATATTATATATATAAATATATATATATAATATATATATATTTCTATTTATATATATATAATAGTATAATATATATATATACAGAGTTATCGAGAAGATCGCGCACATCAAAATATTCGAGTCTGTGAAATTTAATGTAAACTTGATTAGGTCTGATCTAATCCACTAGATAGACAAGTATTATGAACAACGTAAACGCATTGTGACTTGCTGTGTCATGACTTCTCCCAGTAGCGGTAAGTTCTTTGACGGTAAAGATGCTGTTTCCAAGAGCAACGAGTGTTTATTCTTGAACAATATTTTAGATTGGTTTATATGCACGTGTTAAAACATGGGATGTTTTCGGTAGACCATATTCGTGTGTTTTGGCTGTTCAAGTATTCACTAAGATGAAGACCACGCCTCATACCGTGAAGAAGACTTGTCCAGCTTGCTATTTCACATTGTTTAAAAATGAGCGAACCATCTGCAGTAGGCATGCGCATTCTTTGATCTGGTGACTTCAATCCTGAACACAGCGAACGTGATTATGCACGAATTTTAAATCTTATCCAGCTTATGGGCACTCCATTGACACTGTGGAGTTCTGAAAGTCATCTGCAGGTCTTTGTCGGCGAACGCGGATGGCTTTCCAGAACTCCGCCAGTTTTAGACGTAGTCAAAATGGTAAGTTGCGACTTTTTCCCTGTCAGCAACAGAACGCGTTTTCCCGGAAAGAGCGATATAATCTCGTTATTGTCGGAATAATTAGGCACTGTGATCGGATATCTGTCACTAAATGAATTTTAACACGTGTATATGAAGACACGCTAATACTGTTTAAAGATAAACACTCGTTGCTCTTTGGAAAACAGAATCCTCACACGTCAAAGACTACTGAGACGTCATGGGAGCATAGCCAATCACAATGACGTTTCGTGTGTTGAAGTAATACCTGTTGGTGCTATTCTAGTGTTGCAGACGGACCTAGATCCGTTTAACCATTAGAATTCACAGACTCGAAATTTGATGTGGCGATTCATGACTCACTCGTATAAGTATATTATATATAATATATATATATATATATAGTATAATAATATACTTATATATATATTATATATATAATATATATATATATATTATATTATATATATATATTATATATATATATATATAAATATATATATAATAATATATATATATATATATATATATATATATATATATATATATATAATATATATTATTTATATATATATATTTATACTATATCTTATATATATATATATATATTATATATATTATATATATATTTATATATAAATAACAAAAAAAAAAAAAAAAAAAAAATCTATAATTTTTATTATATATATATATATTATATGTATTATATGAGCGTTGTTGAGTTTATGCGTTTTTCTCTTTCGTGCGAGACATTTATTCGACTTTTTAATCCAAGTGTCTACTCAGGATGAATAAAAAGGCTTCAATAACTAAAAAAAATAAAAGTTTGGCGCATTTGTAAAGGACGAAGGTATACATAACCAACAAATATACATATACACAGAAATGCTTATGAAATGTTTACCCCTACAATAAGAATGTGCAAGTTGAAAGAAAAAGCTACGTTAATTAATTGTTTGCTCCTCGGAATATAGGTTGGAGGGAGGGGATGAATTTCTTTTTCCCTGGACCCATTTGGTCAACCTATGCTCATTAATTCTCTCCTCCATATATAATCAATATATATATATCATATATAATATATAATATTATTTATATATTATATATTTAATAATATATATAATATATATATCTATTATATATATATAATATATATAATATTAATAATTAAATTTATATTTTGAATGAACTATTTACACAGTAAGCAAATAAGTATATTTTCGTCAGTATATTTTGAGAACGTTGATTAATATTCTATGAATTTCAATATTGCAAGTATAAGAATAGTTTTTATTTTCTTATACTGCAAGCTTAAATATTTAGGAGGTATATTTTTCTGGAGAGCCCTGGGGTCCTTCAGCTCACTAATATTTAGGTACGCGGGTGGTTAACTTACGATTCTTTCAGAATATTGAGAAAATGTGTTTTCTTGGCTAGAAACAAAGTACTGTTAACCCATATCAAGCCTTTCCAGTAATAATTTTAAATATTGGAGGAAGAGTCAAGCGAATATTTAACAACTATTTTAAGTAACTATATAGAAACTCTTCCAACTGCTTTGATCTAAAGAGTAATTCTAAAAATCATGATATTAGCTAATCTTCTACTTGACCAAAATGATAAACTACCGATTAATATGAATACGCGAAAAGAACTCAAAGTAGTGCACTCAGAGTATTCTTATGTTTAAGGCGCTCGTCAATTAAAAATCATTACCTATCTAGATCCAATCATTAGCCCCATTAATTCATTTGACCTTATTTATATTTAACGTTGATGATAAATAAAATACGAATGATTTCTTTATTTTACATGACAGAAAAGTAGGGTTTTAGGTTAAGGGAAAAGACCGAGCTAAGTTTCGGTCGAATAGGTGATGTTATAGGAAGCAGGAGAAGATTAGCACGGACTGGTTACAGTAGATTAAAAAAAATTAAAAAAAATAAAACTTGGCCTGCAAACTAGACTGAATCTAATTGTGAATTAGATGAAATGGGGAAATCGGATTTTAGAAAAGTTCTTTTAGTCTAATAAATCTATTGTTAAAAAGCGCATGTAATGAATAATATATAATGACAGAAAAATAAAATATTTAGAATTCAGAAAGAATTTTTTACCATAAAATATTAGAACAAATATTTACTGCTTTAATATTTCATATTTAAAGAAATTACTGTAGATTTTTTGTTGAGAGATGCAACAGTAATTTTATTGGCGCAAAAAAATTATTGTTTGAGTGAAATAATTTAACAATTGAACTCAAAAGGAGGTAAATGCCAGAGAGTCGTTTATAAGCAAAACCGGAGAGGCTAACCTGTCGAACTAAAACAACCAAAAAAAACCTTCTAAAATATTTCGGCAAAATAAGTTTTGTCAATGTTCTATCTGCAATAAAGAAGTGTATATTCTTCAAGGCAGAAAAGTCTGTGAAATCTTTAAAAATTTGCAATAAATATATTTTTCGAAAAATATTTTGTTTTTTTGCAATTTGGTCGTTTAATTATTTGAAATTATTGTCTTTGAGTTGTTAAGGATCTTAATTTATTTTGAGTTTTATAAATCTTTAGTCTCTTAAGTATCAAATGTGTAACGCGACTAAGACGTTACTACTATATAAGCATGTAAACAAGCCCCATTGTTAACCTTATTAATACTTAAATTTAACCAATGAGAGTAAAAGCGAACAGATTTGGCGTCCCTTCTACCGAAGAGGAGAATGATTTTATCAAGAGTAAGCCTTAAGAAACAAAACTGTTAAGACGTGTGTGTGGGGCGATGCCCTCACAAAGCCTATTTCATACAGTCAATAATGTAAAAACAAATTAATTATTATTATACTAAAGCGATTAAGCATTCCAATCATTAATAATAATATCAATCAAAAACTATTAGCCAAAGCACCAATCAATATATGAACAGGTGCGTGTATTAAAAGCATTCCCGGGTAATTACTTGATAATATTATTTCTACTGTGAAATATAAAATTAAAAAATCTAAATAATATTAATAACTGAATATTATATAAACTGTGAAACGCCCAAGTGTCTATACCCGATATTCGTTAAATAAAGAAGAAAACTAATTATTGCTTTTATCATTTCCTTTTGTCTAATCTAGTTTCTAGCCACGATATATATATATATATATATAATATATATATATATGTATATATATTATATATATATATATAATATATATAATATATCTAATTATTATATATATAATATATATATATATATATAATATATATATATATATATATATATAAAATATATATATATATATATATATATATATATATATATGATATTATATATATTATATATACTATATATATATATAATTATATATATAATATTTATATATATATATATATTATATATATATATATTTTATATATATATATAATATATATATATATATATATATATATATATTAGTGAAGTTACGAGTGTTTTTCCATAGAAGAACATTCATGTAGACATTCTTATACATGAACAGCGCCAATGTCATTATAGAGAAAATTTCTTTGAGTTAAATTAATCACAATATCATGAATAATTTATTTCCAGGTTGCAAAACTGCTACATAAATCACTTCCCAACATATAAATGCGAGTCTTTTATCAAATTCCATTCCAATTGGTTTTTATTATAATGGCAGGCGTAATATCAAATGCGCGCATCAATTTTCAATGAAGCCCTCTACTTCACTAAACGAGTCAAAGACATTCTTCCCCTTTAGATCTTTTATCTAACCAAAAAGTCTAATGAATCCGCCCAATTGACGGATTAGTTCGGGATATTCACGTGTGCGAGAAATGATTTAAGCAGACTCTGTAATAATTTATCTACTTATCTGATCTGTATCTATCCATATATACATGCTTCTATGATGAACAGTTTTTGCCTCTATCTACTCATAACGCATGCATTTTATATATATATATATATATATATATATATATATATATATATTATATTATATTATATAATATATTAATATTATATATATATTATATAGTATATATTATTATATATATTATATAATAATAAATTATTGTACTGTAATGTAATGTATTGTCTAGCATAATAGATATATATTTTAATATATATATTATATATATATATATAATATATTATATAATATAATTATAATATATATATATATATATATATATATACTATCTAATATATAATTATATATATATTATATAAATATTATATTATATTATCTATTATATATAATAATCTATATATATATTCTATATATATATTAATATATATATATATATAATATATAATATATATTAATATATATATTATATATATATTATATATATATATATATATATGATATATATGACCATTCATCATCATTAATACCACTTTCTACCAGACTGTGGATAACATGCACGGAAACAAGAAAAGTAGTAGAAAATGAGGATATGTCGAAAGAAGCCTAGCCTTACTCGGCCCCTTTATACTTTTAGTGAGCCTTCGTCGCAGTCAAAAAAACCCCACCTAAACTTCAGGGACCGCGACGGCACCATCTGAGCATCTCGTAAATGTGGGTTTCAATTCTGGCCCAGATGGGCACAACCATTCCAGCCTCACAAAACCAGCCATTCACTCCCATTATGCAATTTCCTTCTCGCCTACCAATCAACATTCTTCTCACTTCGGCATATTTTATTGACTAATCCACTTTTTCTTTGTCTCGGACCGCCGGTGATCCAAGCACACTACCACTATTCATCGCTTACGCACGACTATATCCATTCTTTCCACATGAACCCAAATGCATCTCATGTACTTTATTTATTCTCCATTTACTCTTTCTTAGACTACTCAACTATAATGAGTTCATTTAACCATGTTTAATTCAATTCTTCCTCATATAACACGCCTAAATGTCAACTGAAACACATTGTAATTTGTATCGTACCTTATTCCAGACATGGGTTTCACACAATACATTAACAAGGTAATCAACATACCTCATGATAAGCACGCTAGCATTAAGATTAGTCCTTTTGCATCCACAAGGATTTAATTGTACAGCCACTTCTGATCATTCACATATTCTATAATTTGCTCTCTCTAGTTCCCTTTTCATCCAAATACATACTAATATTTAAACTCAAGACACTTGATCCAGTTGTTGCATCCAAATAACTTTAAACCGAGGACTGTCTCAGTCAATATAACCTTACTCTATGCTTACTTTTACTTTAAAACCCCCTCCTTTTTACAACACCCTGCCAAATCCCTCTACCAACTCTCTCAAACTCTTTTCAGATTCTACACAAACCAGATCATCCTGCATATAATAGGTAAGGCACGCTCATTCTCTTCCTCCTCCATCATTCCTAATATCCGGCCACCCCTTAATGTCTTTCATACCCCATCATAAGTTGAAATTGAATACTTAAGGAACATCTAATATGCCTCATCGCTATTTAAATTACCATTATTTCCCTCCCTTAATTCTAACCAACTTCACTATCACATACCATACTTTTAATTCCTTCAGAAGCTGCCACCAACAATAATATCACTAACCCCTGCATAGAGCTTCTATTTTTAGATCCTATCATAGCCTGTTTGCAATCCATAAAACTAAATGACAATTTATTTTTCGTCTATTGGTCATAACCAAATATATATATAATATATATATATATATATATATATATATAATATATATATATTACTAAATAATATAGTATATATATATTATATATATATATATATATATATATATATATATAGTATATATATTATATATATATAGCGATGCCTATCTCAACAAGGACGACACATGCCTTATTACAAGTAGCCTGTAATTGTGTGAAGAAATTGTGTGAGAATACCTCAGAACACTTCTCTTAGACTTTTTAGTGTGAGAGAATAATTTGATTTTCCCAATTGATGTATAATAGTGTGAAAGAATTATGTTGCGTAGCTGGAATGAATGAACCTGGGTTTTCGGGCAATGAATATGTGGAGTCAGTGAGCGGGAGAGCCAAAAGTTCAGAAAGAATGAAAGGATCACGTAACAGTGGACGCGCCCTTTAAGACAGTAGAGCGCTCTTAAATTTAACGATCGACTGGCTATCGAATATTATTAGAAATCGAGAGTTTGTGCCACTCTTTTTGTATATTTGATAAATTTTGTAAACTTAGGAAGATACACAAGATTAAAACGAATAGGGATGATAATAAGAGAGTCGAGAGTGTGTTTCCGTTTTTTCGGACGGTTGAGTGAGCAACGTTCGGCAGAAAGGAATGTCGAAGTCGATAGGCAAAAAGAAGTTAACCAGGGAGGGTGCAAGCTTAAGATTCCAAATTTAAGAAACACGGAGGGTAACATCAGAACCAAAGCTTCTTAGATCAAAAGAACGTAATGTGATCTTACTAGAATTACATTTTAGACATAATGAGATCCAGAGAGAGAGAAGAGAGATCGTAGTTGTGAAGGAGGAATCGCTCCAGATCGTCTAAGGTAGATTTAAAGGAATCTTTGAATGACTGAAGAGCTTAGCCTTAGCCGGGAAATAAAAGCCAGTTGTGCAGTGGAGAAATGATGAGGAAAGAACAAAGGTTGGAATTGGACATTTTGAGTTGAAAAAGAAGTTTAAATTGTTACAAGGAATATGTTTTTAGTGTAAGGATCGATAAGTGATGCTATTTGCAAAGATTGCTGGTAGTATTAAATGCTGCATCTAATTGCGATAAAGACCCGATACCATTCTCCGTCAGAGAAGTTAACAAGTTTAGTTTAGTTTTAAATGATGGGGAAAAAACTGGGATGTACGTCTATTCGCAAGAACGCATTCTATTATACATTATTGCCACACTCAAGACATTTCACTGAAGGCAATAATACTTCCATGGAAAATTCAAAGTAAGCAAACGAACTAAATTCTGACCAGTTAGCAGCACCAAAGTGCCAAGAATTTTCTCTGAATATTAATTATATATATATATTATATTATATATATATATATATATATATATATATTTTATATAATATATATATATATTATATATTATATATATATGATATATATATATATATATATTATATTCTATTATTATTTTAAATATATATATATATATAATATTATATATATATATATTATAAAATATAACGATTTATATTTTTTTAAACTAATTATATTTATATATAATATATATATATATTAAATGATATAATATATATATATTTTGGTGTGTGCATATAAAACTAATATGGATCCTGCATAGTATACAATGTTTCTGATAATTAAATTTATAAATATTTTCAGTAATAATAAAAATAAACTAAAAATTCAGTGCATAATAAAAATAAACAATGTTTTTTATTAAAGTTTAATTCATTTAGCATTTAATGTTTTTTCTCGTTTGTAATAATAGAAACTATAAACGAGATTAAACTACGAATATTTTCTAAAACAATATTTATTATATATTATTATTATTATTTTATTATTAGTTTATTATCTTTTATATTATTATTATATTATTATTATTCAGCCAAAATTTTATCAAAGCATTTTTTGACCTTAATGTTGCACTTGACTCTATCGTTATATTATATATATTAATATAATATATAGATATATAATATAATAATATATATATATAATATATATATATATACTATAATATATATATATTTATATATATATATATATATCTATTATATATATATATATATATATATATAATATATATATAGTTAATATACTATATACTATATATAATATATATAGAATCCTTCCTTCATAAAAATTACAGACTAATTATGCACTGCACACGAAATTATCATATAATTTTGAAGTATTAACTTAATATTTCACACAACAAATAAATTAAATTATTTTTATTGGTTTAAGGATATAAAACTGTACCAAATATCATTTTATCCAAGTAAATAACGATACTGAATACCCTAATTATTTATTTAAAGAGGGCGGTGTCAGGCTGATATATATATATATATATTATAATATTATATATATTATTATATATATATTAATTATAGTATATATTTATATATATTATATAATATAGTTATATATATATATATATATATATATATATATATATATATAATATATATTGTACAAAAATCTAAAAAGCAAGACTCGTTCGCTCCCTTATTCCTAGATCTCCCGAAAGCTTTCGTTTCAATGTAGAACCTCATATATTATTAAGCAAAACGTATTTATGGACTTTGAAAGATCAATCTTATACATTGCTTTAAAAGTATCTCAATAAAAAGCTCTGCATGTGTTAAATTTAATGAAACTTATTCTAAATTATAAGGTTAAGTCCCTCTGGATTACATGGGTAAAATAATTAATAAATTTAATTTTAAAGTATATAATGTAAAATTAATACAAACTAATAGAGTAAAGATTCTTGGATCCAGCTAGCGATATCAAAAAACAACCTTTTAAAAACATATAAACCAATCAGCCATTAAACTAGCTAAATTCATGTATCGTATATACCATTAAAATCATCACAATCTAAATGATTCCACTCTTTTAATGTAACATCATCCCGATTAAGGAGTTCTAACCCACAATTCATTTACTACCCAGTTAAGAAGTTCTACTTTAACAGTCATATACAACCTCTATTCAAAAAGCTTGAACATAGTGGAATATAATGATTTATTAAATTTATTCTGAAATACCTGTGCAAAATGAGTCACAACGACGTTTGTAAATTTTTATGCTAAAAAGAGAATTAAATCATCGAAATAATACGAAGCTAAAAATTCAATAAAGACTTGATAAGGAATCCCGACTATGAGTACGCTACATCTCTTTTCAAAAATACAATAATTTGTCGCGTTATATAATCAAATATCTATAAAATTGTGTTCTAGAAAAATCAAGATTCAAGATATACTAATTATATTATTTATTGAAAAGGTTTTTAAAAAATTAATTAACTTAATTCAAGCCGGTAGGTCCTACTATATATATATATATTATACTACTATAATATATATACTATTATATTTATTATACTATATAATACCCGCTCCACTTTATCGGGGTAGTTACGCCGCCCCTCCACCGCCCTCCCGCCTCTCGAGCCACCGTCGCCGCCTCGCACCTCCCTTACCGCACTCTTCACGCCCTCCACCCTACGCTACTCGCCCGTCCGCCACGTCCGCCGGTTACGCTCCGGATCCGCCCTAGTCCGCCTGCTTCGGTACTACTATGTCGACCTTATTCCCCACAGTTTTAACACACTTTAATGCTAACCACTCTCTTTCTCATTCACAACACACTTTATTTACATGTTCTATATGCACACCACTTGCCTGACTTACTTAAACACACTCTCCGATTTACCTTTTTCATCCTCACGTGTCTTTCTTCCCAGGACAACAGTCCTAATTAACCTTTCAATAAAAAAGAATTAAAAATTTTTCAAAAAATAAAAGCAGTTAAGGCAGACCTCTTTGCCCCCCCCCAAAAAAAAAATCCCCACCATATAACTAAATATTCGCTCTACAGCATCAGAACTAGGGAGAGGTGTATTATATTTTATGAACAATGTACAACAATCCTGCCTATGCTGAAGTAAGGGAAAAGATGTCTTCGGTGACGAGGAGTGCTGGTGTTAGTGTCTGTTCCAGCAGTATTGCTAATTTAAGGTTCTCACTTAAATCATTCTGCCTCCTTAGAAATTATTTTGTGACAGCAGCTACCTGTCCACCATAAAAGGCCTATTTCGTCAAGACTTTAGTAGACTCCATGAAAGCCTCCCCGACGCCTATTAATTATAATTATTAATATATATATATTATATATATTATATATATTTATGTTATATGTCCTAAAAGTGATATCATAAGAGCTAATTTTATCTATAATAATATATTAATATATGTATTTATTTATATTGTTAAAACAGCTCGGCCATGCACTATTGGGTCACCGTCAGAAATTGATCTTAATATTATATAGGTTTTTTACATATATAGGTAATTATATTATTTAGGGAGCTAAATATTTTTTTTTAAATAGCCATTCATGCGTATCGGTAACTGTTAATAAAAATCTTCATTTATAGATTTATACCATTAAGGAGTTTGAGATTGGTTTTTGGAGGTTTATTATTAAAAACAATAGTCTTAGACTACTAAAGATATATATAATTAGTTATAAACTTAAAAAAAATTATATATCTTTTAATAACCAATAAGAATTCCTTAATAAGGAACTATACTTTATTTTTCGCCAAAAATGGTGCGGAACTAAAAAGTGCGGAACTTTTTTTGAGATACGCACGTGCAGTATCTACTAATTTCTCTGACTCTCGCACCTTCGCTAGTACGCACCTATTCTGCGGTAGTTACCGCTCCGGAGCGGACTAGCAGTAAACTAGCGACTAAAGAGGTACACAAAAATGCTCACAACTTCTGATAATATATATATATATATTATATATATTAATATTATAATATATAATATATTATATAAATTAATAAATATATATTAATATTTAATATAATTTATTATATATATATTATAATATTATATATAAGGGATATTTAGGATCTATATGGATCTTTTAAAAATACCAGATAATAATGCTTAATTTTATATTTATATGTTGAGTGAAAATTGCATAAATTACTTTTGTTCTTTTTTTTTCTTTTCAATATTCTTGGTTTTTCATTAAAACACATTCAATAAGGGTATGCAACTCTCCTAGATGGCAATTAATAATAAAATACGAT
The DNA here is from genome assembly GCA_015478945.1 of Trachelipus rathkii. NCBI lineage: Eukaryota > Metazoa > Arthropoda > Malacostraca > Isopoda > Trachelipodidae > Trachelipus > Trachelipus rathkii. The sequence continues at coordinate 61,246 of JABUQX010037860.1, forward strand.
TAATTTTTTAAAAATCCCGATAATTGATAACCTTACCATATATTATTAATAATTTATATATATATATAATATATGTATATATATATATATATATATAATATTATATATTATATATTATATATTAATATATATATAATTATAAATAATATATATATAATATATTTATTATTTAATTATATATATATATATATTATATATATTATATAATTATTATATATATTTATAAATTATAAAATACTATCATTGAAGACGATTTAGAAAGTTATATGAAAATTTTTATATAAATGATCTGAGATGACACAAAATGACATAGAAGCAAGTTTGAGAAAGGACCTTGAAAAGTTATGAAAGGTTCGAATTTTCATATATATTATAATAATATTTGTCTATTTGAAATTAATGTATATTTTACCAGACACCTATACCGTTGGTGAATTAATCACGCGTGATTGTTTGAAATGACTGTAATGAATGAAAAAACTTTCAAAAAAATTCAGTAATGAGTATGATCTGAAAAAATTATATAAGTCCCAAATTTATATATACTTTATCATTATATAGAACGTCATCTTGTTTGTAATTTAGTCAAGATAGAATTATTAAAGATTATAATAGACTTATTGTTACTAGAAAACCGATTTTTTTAATTCTTTACCTTTTTACCTATTAACCAGGTCAACGGGTCGAGGGGAGCTATGGGGGAGTGAGAATATTCGATATATATATATTACTATATAAATGGAAGATATATATACCGTTTCATTGATATATTCCGGGTATCGATCGAGATATAGATAATATAATATACTTTTCCTTCCTTGTACTCATTTCATAACATATACATGAAGTTTTCTAGAAAATAGAAAGACGCGTGTTTTAAAATAATGAGGTCCATATATAATATATATATATAATTAATATATATAATATATAATAATATATATATATATATATATATATATATAATATATATAATTTATTATATATATATTATATATATATATATATTAATATTATATATATATTATAATTTAATATATTAAATAATATATAATACTTATATATAATATTATAGTATATATATATTAAAATATTTATAATGATATTATATATATATATATCTATTTATATCTATTAATATATATAAATATATATATATATTATATAATATATTATAAATAAATTATATATATAATATACCTTATATATATATATATAATATAAGTTAATATTAGGATAGAAGAGGAGAAGAGTAATTGGAGAGAGATAGAGAGATATGAATGAGAGAGAGAGAGAAAGGAGAAGAGAGAGAGAGAGAGAGAGAGAGAGAAGAGAGGAAGAGAGTAGAAGAGAGAAGAGAGAAGAGTAGAGAAGGGAGAGAGAGAGAGAGAGAGAGAGACGAGAGATAGAGAGAGAGAGAGAGAGAGAAGATATGAGAGAGAGAGGCATAACTTTAAGCAACTTTAATTATATATTCGTCAAATTTTTCACAAGTGGTCCCATGGTGTAAATGGTTAGAACACTTTTGGACTCTGAGATCCAAACAGATCCGTAATTCGAGCTCGAGTGGGTGAACCTAAATTTAACATCGATTTTTTGAAAATTTTTGAACTTTTCGCATCTCGAAAGAATTCCAATTACTTTTGAAAAAAGCGAAGTATTTAATTATAATATATTTATAACAATAATAATTGTTGAGCAATCCGCTTTCAGTTTTCAGGTAAGATGTATTATAAGTTTAAAGTTGATTTTATTATTATTATTATATTATTATTATAATTATTATTTATTATTATTGATTATTTTGATTATGATGATGATGATGATTATTTTTTTTATCATATATTATTATTATTATTAGTTATTACTTTATTATTATTATATTATTATTATATTATTATTATTATTATCAATTATTATTATTATTATTATAATATTAATTACTAAGAATAATCATGATTATATTTGCTTACATGCTATCACGGTTAATGTTTTAAAGTATTTTTTATTATTATTATATTATTATTATATTATTTTATTATTATTATATTACTATATTATTATTTATTAATTATTATTAATTTATTAATAATTATTATTATTTTATTAATTAGTTATTAATATTATTATTTATTATCTCAATTATTAAGTAGATAATTCATATATTGATCATAAGTCAATCTATATATTGATATTCGTAGTAATAACTTATTCTAATTATTATTATTATAGTTAATATTAATTATATTATTTTATTATTTAATTATTATTATTTATTAATATTATTTATTCATTATATTATTATTATTTAATAATTATTTAATTTTATTATTATTATTATTTAATATAGCATTTATTACATTAATTAATATTTAATCTATTATTATTTATATACTTATTATAATTAATATTATTTATTATTATCTATTATTATTATTTATTTTAATTATCATTTATATATTAATTTAATTCATTATTATTATTCTTAGTATACATAGACATAAATTTAATTTGTAGATTAGGATAAAACTTATAGCTATTTCATTGACTGTGATATAGTTACTAGGTATTATTCACGTTAATTCTAATATTACTAATAAATTTTTTATGTTACAATTTTATATTAAAACTAAATTATTAATATTATTAAATAACTAAACCCTCATCTGATCGTTAATGATGACGTATAAGTATCAAATGTTTTAGTATTCGGGGCTCAAAGGTCGAAACTCAACTGTGTTGCAAATCACGTATGAGCCCAATTTCAAGATAGTGAAAGTTGGCAAATTGAATCCTAATTTACATGATTCATTGCCATTTTTTTTAAATGTAATAATTTCTATTATATTTGTATCTCTGTATTATAAGATTAAAAATTTGTAAACACTATTTCTGAAAAAACTTTTTTATGATTTTGGATTCGATTTTATATAATTTCCAATAATATTATTATTTTTTATATTTATTATTATTATTATTATATTATTATTATTATCTATTATTAATTATTATATTATTATTATTATTATTATTATTATATATTATTTAATTATTATTTTATTATTATTATTTATTATTATATATTATTAATTAAATTATTATTATTATATTATTATTATTATTATTATTATTTATATATACTATATATATATAATATATTAATATATATATATATATTAATAATATAATATTTAAATAAACTATATAATATATAATATATATATAATATATAATATATAATATATATATATATATAATCATATATATATATATATTATATATCATTATATCTATATATTATATACATATATAATATTAATATATATACATATAATATATATATATATTACACATATATATATATATAGTATATATATATATATAGTATATTATATATATATATGATTTAAATTAATATTATATATATATATTTATATATATAATATATCAATATATATGAATATATAACTTTAATCATGCTCTCCGACAAGGCTTTTCGATCTTATTGGCAAGAGAGAGTGAGGACGAATGATCAGCGGGGAGAGAAACTTAGAAATTATAAAGCCGAACATTGGTGAGTGGTGTTACCTTCACACTCGAGATCGAGAAAGCGCTTACACGAGTGATGCTGCGACCGATATCATCAAATGGTCCACAGGAAATGGGTTCACATTTGTAAAAGAAAAATAAAAAATTTGTTATTTTACGAATTTCTAAAACGTGAATCCAACAAACTTAACTTACCTAACCCTACACCTAACTATATATATAAGCTACTAACCTAACCTTAACTATAGACCCAATCACTAATCAATAAACCCTGTAACCTAACCTAACCTAACATCAACCTAACCTTGATCTTAAATCCTATCTCTAAACCTAACTATAACCTAACCTAACTTAACCTATACCTAACTAATCCTATTATATACAGCCTGCCGGTGGGCTGTAGCAGGAAACGTTTTTAAAATGAGTTGTTCGTGCGCCTCTTTTCCTGGCGACGCCTCTGGGTAGTCCCCGTGATACTTGCTTGCCTCCGTATTTGGTCACATCATATCACTCACAGTCACTATATGACACGGGACCCTCACCTCTCATCATTTGACAAATTTTGCCTAGTCGCACACCCCTTACAATTCTGTATACGACAGTATCTTCATTGATTGTTCAGCAACTGGACCCTCCCATTACTCCGTCGTCATTTTCCTACTTTTGGTCCATAACACTTTCAAAAGATTATTCATATTTTATCTGAATCTTCCCACTTAAGCAGTAACTATTTTCTTGTATCTTCAAGAAGTGAATCTTCTTCTTCACAATATTTGATTTTGTTATAATAATTTTATTTTACAACGAAAGTGATATATTTTAATTTACTATTTTGATTGACTGAATATTCATTTCATCATTCAAAGGAACTTAAATGATATTTAAAAATATGTATAATCCAGGACCCACGGAAGTTTGATTATATAACCCAGTGTGGCTGCTTTTCTGTGAGCCGTGGTTGGCAATAAAAAATCACTTTATATATATTATAAAAATTATATATATATATATATTATAATTATATATTATATATATATATATTATTATTATTATATATATATATATATATATATATATATAATTAATATATATAATATTAAATATATATATATATATATATATTTATTTATTCTCTAAGTTAACATATATTACAGACCGATTTTCTATTAAATATTTCTTGCCCAAGTAGAAAGAATGCTCGATAAACGTGAAGTTACGACAAAGATGTAAGTAAAACATGTTACGTATAACTAAACTATACAAAATATAAATTGATCAATGGATCATGAATATAATATATATAAATATATCTAAAATTAATCAATTTATCTCCACACTACTTCAAGGAGCGGGCTTTACTGAGAGGTGCAGTTCGTGAGCTCCGCAGAAAACCACCAAACCCCCCAATAAAAAATTTCACTGTCCTCCCATATCATGTCTTCGCAGTCCTGTTCATATAGTTCACATAAGATCTACAATAGGAAGACAAAGAAAACTAATTTCTAATTTTGAGTTACGAATCCTCCAAGCCACACTTGCGTGAGAAACATTTATAATGTTCTCCGACATAAGACCAGCAAAACCATTACAAAAAACAAATCACTTACCCCAAAAACGAAGATCATCGGAGCCAAGAGTGGAACCTTGGATCGAACCCGACAGATTAACATAATAGCAAAGTTGGACAAATAGCTCATATAGTATGAATCCTTGTCTCAAAAATCTGATAAAGATTTATTTCAAATATTTAAATATATAATGAAAACACAGTAATTTAAGGTATGTTAAAATCTAATAAATATAAAAGAAGAGGTTCTATCTATGGTAATAGCGTCTGTAGTTATGGGAATAGAAGATAGTATGATCTTGGATAGCACTTTGCGCGTTTCGCGTTGTTAAACCATGTGTCTTCCGCTTTCGCAGTTTTGTGGTCAGACTTTTAACCTGATTTTCTCAGATAGCATACATTGTGGTAGTGTATGTGCTGAAGAGATATTCGCATAGGTATAGATCGATAGTAAGCCATTAAGGTGTGCTCCTACTGATATATGTGTGATGTTTTCTTGCATGTCTATATATATATAGCTATATATATTATAGCTATAGCTATATATATTATTATATATATATAGTACTATAACTATTAAAATAATATAATCTAATATAATATATATAATTTATATATATATCTAGTAAAAGAATATAATAATTTATGTACAATTTTATTCTGTTATCTTCTAAATATTATAAATAATTTACTAGTAACAATTATCTAGTATTGTGGATTATTAAATATATACTAAATTATCATAAATTCATATCAATATAATATATACTCACCTTAATCCTTATAAGCATTGAACCGAGACTCAATTCGGCATAAAGATTTTGTCCATCACTATTTCAAATTGCCTCTAATAATAAAAGATGATCATTTCTGTTCTAAAACCAAGTGCAAATTTTTTTTATTTTTTTTCTCTTTTTGGAGTTTCTCCCGAGCAAAACGGATAAACATAGAATTACTTGGACACTAATAGAAATGCTGATCGATCGTGTAATAACAATTTTTTGGAAAATTCCATATATACCTATCATTATATATATATATATATATATATATTATATATATATATACGTTATATATATATATATATATATATATATTAATTAATAATGCTACTACTATATATATATATATATATCATATATCTATTATATATATATATATCTATATATATATATATACTATATATAATATAATATATAGTATATATTATATAGGGGGCCTATATATATATATATAATATATATAAATATATATATATATATATATATTAATATATATATACTATATATATAATATATATATAATATATATATATATATATATGAAACAAAATTAATATTATTTTCCTTGTTACAAGGCATTCTCCTGCTTTATTATATGTTTTCTTTTATTTATTTGAACATATCTGGACTTTTTTATGGAGAAAGGAACCATCCTTTAACATTATAATAGGGGTTTTGTTCCATTGTGCATAACAACGTCCATTTATATATATTTACAGTTAATTTATTACAAGACGCACATTGGTGTTTTGGTAACAAAATATTTGAACACCGTATATCGTTATTTTTTATATCGTATAAAATTTAAATAATAGCACCTAATTAGCTTTCATTGTGGTTCAATATTTACCCCGACACCAAGGCATCTGTCTTCTAAGTGAATTACCGGATTAGTATCCGGTGTTCCCAATGTGTTTACCGCGGTACCTTTAAATCATTGCAAACTTGTCGCAAATAGGAAAAGTTTGGAAACCACTGCCCTAGGATTAAAAAAAGTGCTTTGGATCTGATTGGTCACATTTCAAAATTCTATTGGGATCTATTTCTTCGAGATTCTTCTAGAATTGCCGATTTTAATGCAAATAAGCAATTATACCTTCTTTTTATTATTAATCACATCAAAAATGTTGTTATATCAATTGATTTTTCAAAATTCCATTATTATAATTCTCAAGATAAAGTAATCTTTAAATATCTATTTAATCATTGATTTAATATAATATTGCAAAAGTGAGAGTTGCAACTTTGGTGAACCTAAGATTTCAATTTCAAGTTTTTTTTTATGATTGTCATTATATTTAATAATAATAATAATAATAATAATAATAATAATAATAATATAATTTCAATAATATCAATAATAATAATAATATAATAAATAATATAATAATAATAATAATAATGCAATAATAATAATAATATAATAATGAATAACCTAATAATCTCATAATAATCTAATACATATAATAAAAATAATAATAATACCTCTTATTATTATTATTATTATTATTATTATTATTATTATTATTATTATTATTATTATTATTATTATTATTATTATTATTATTATTATTATTATTATTATTATTATTATTATTATTATTATTATTATTATTATTATTATTATTATTTTTCCTTATTATTATATATTATTAATTATTATTATTAATTATTATTATTATTACTTCATTCAATCTCATTAAGGCCAATATTATTATAATTAATTATTATTATTATTATTATTATTATTATTAAACTATTTCCTTCAAGCTATTTAAAACGAGAAGGGAGACGAGAAATAAAAAAATATATATATGAAATACCTGGAAAAGAAAATATCAAAATAGCTAAATTTATGAAAAATTAAAGTAAGAAAATCAAATAAAATAAAAAAAAAACAAATGAAACAAAATAAATAAAGCTGTGCTTGGCGAAGGCTTTGAAGAAATTTCTGAAATGGAGTCTATGAAAATCATTTTTATTATTCATTTTTGAGGTATTTAAAATAATATTTTTCACCGGTTAAAATAAAATCATTTAGGTGTTTTGAATTTTTTTTTTTTTGGTTTCGAAAAACTGAAAGAAGAAAATTCAATTAAAGAAATTATTGTGTATTATTTTGTATCTAAATAAAATTTAGAACAAAACACATATTAAGAATTAAGTAATTTTTTATAGTTCTTGTGATTTAGACCAGATAAAGTGAAATTTATTTATTCTTTTATATATCCCAATATCCCAAGTCTTTGCCTAAATCCCGATCTTCTTCTTTATTTATGTTGGGAAAAAAAGAAAAAAAAGACTTGTAACAAATTACTTTCTGCCATTATGCTTATACTTCAACAGGAAAAGATAATGCCAATCTATTATATCAATTGCGACATTCTCCAACAGCAAGATTTTTGTCATTGCAAAAAAAGGAGAGTAATAAGAATGAAGGACGTTTAATAGCTAAGCGATCTAAATTTCATACATAAAAATCTGATGAAGAACAAGACGAACAAGAAGAAGAAACAAGAAGAAGGAAAAACTAAGAAAAGAAGAATAAGAATAAGAATAAGAATAAGAATTAAGATCACAAGACAAAGGAACATCGAGAATATTAAGGCCATACGAAGGTTTGAAATGTATTTTTAAAGAAGATGTTTTAGTTGTAAAAGATTATGCCGAGTAGAAAGGTGAATTAACAGAGTTTTGGAGGCATTGGAAACAACCTTATTCAAAATGGCCCAATCTGAAATTCGAGAAAGATCAGAGATTAGTTACTCCAAGGCTACCATTCTGGAGGAATCTAATTGCTATTGTGGTGGAACATTTTCCAAAATGAAAGGAACAATGAATGGTGTCTTCAGCATAGGAGTGGATAGGTGAAGAAGTAATAGA
>JABUQX010037861.1:0-34295 GCA_015478945.1 Trachelipus rathkii
ACGGAGATCACATACCATCAGTTCGAGATTCAGACGATATCATTTCTTCTATGTGGTACTTGCTATAAGGAAAACATCGTAATAAGGTAAAGGAATCGTGCCGTATAGCTTTACTAAGCAAGTAAACCTGCTGATACTTTCTAGAATAGGAACAATTTCACTTGGCTCAACGAAAAAAAAAAATTTTTTCTTTTGCTGTCAAGGATATTTTATCGAATGTATAGTATATTTTATCGAATTTTCAGAAATGACATTAGTTTCCAAGATTGGTTCAGGTTCTTGAGATACAGGGTGTTCCAGATTTACTCTAATACAAATATCTTTTTTTAAATGGCATTTGTTATACAGTAATATCGTTTTATTCTTTTTAAGGGCTTACCTATATATATATAATATAGTACTTTATTTTTTTCTAATGCAGAACACTATGATTACTTCACGAAGAGCCTGTTGTAATAACCCCAATGTATTCTGCTACATCTTTGGTGAATATTGCCAGGAGAACCGAAAGAAGAAATATTACTATCTTGTGATGCAAGCATATCTGGCATACTTTGGAATGAAACTCGGAGACCAAGATAAGTTTTGGGCTCCCCATATGGTCTGTAAAAACGTGTGTCGAAAAATCTACGTCAGTGGAAAAAATGGACGAAAGCAGAAAAGGTTTAAAATTTGGTGTGCCTATGGGTATGGCGGGAGCCAAAGCATTCACCACAGTGACTGTATTTTTGTTTGGTTAATGTGAACATTAATAACTAACAAAGAAACGTCAATTTGGCTTAGTGGATTTGGAATCAGAAAGGCGACCTGTACCACATGCTCCGACGTATGTTCCCCATTCGCCCAGTGTTTCACTACACTTCCCAGACCTAGGCATTGTTCTGCATGAAGAAGATATCCAGGTTTTGGTGTGCACACGTGCAGATCAGTGATAGGGTGAATAGAAAGAAAGTACTTCTACACACAACAGTTTCCTCCAGCGAAGAGATTGCAAGTGATAGTACGAAAGAGCTAATGTCTCCTCCAAGCAAGATTCTGAAGCTTTTAGCATCTAGACTAAGTGAAAAGAAATGTCTCAATCAAGGCCGAATGTAAAATATACTTTTTTTCGCACACAAGAGAGGTAGTACTTCTTTCATTATTTTCATTGAAGAAGTACGACATATGTATACTGTAGGAACATCCCTGGTCTCCTACTCCAAATGGGGTTACCTAAATACCGACCGGAAGATTGGCGATTGTTTATGGATGGCTCAACGAGAAGACGTGCAGTTGTTTTATTTGAACAATGGCAATAGTTATGCACCGATTCCAATAGGTGGTCACTCAACAAAACTCAAAGAGGAATATGAAAATATTAAGAATGATCTTGCAGAAGCTTTGATATAATGAACACACCAATGGTCTATATGCGTTGATTTTGAAGATGGTCAACATGTTACTTGGGCAGCAAAGCGGATATACTAAGTACCCTTGTTTTATATGCTTGTGGGATAGTAGGGCTTAAAGAAGACCACTGGGAAAATGTTATATGGCCTGCTAGGGATAAATATGACTGTAGGTGCACAATAAATATCATTAACGAACCACTGGTTGACAGGGGAAAAATTATTTTCACACCACTCCACATCAAACTAGGACTGATGAAGCAATTTGTTGGGGGCCCTAGACAAAGATGGTGAATGTTTCAAATATATTGCAGATTTTTTCCAGGGTTGAGCGTATGGAGAAACTCAAGCTGGAATCTTTAGCGGCCCTCAATTCCGCCAAATCATCAAGGATGACAATTTTTATAAAATTCCATGACTGAGATTGAAGCATCTGCCTGGAAAAGTTTTGGTCTTGGTTGTTCAAAACTTTTTGGGCAACCATAAATCTTCCAAGCTATGTAGAACTCTGTACATGAAAGAAGCTTTCAGACTTCGAAGTTAAATTTGCAAATGCTAATAATGAGCAATAAAAGCTTCACTTTTCTACATTTAGTCACACTTGACGGTTTCCGGATAATCTAGGATCCTTAATAGTGAGGAATCAGAGGGAGAGGTTCCATCAAGGATATCAAGTGATGAAAGAAAGAGCAAGGAAGATGGGATCCAACACATGACTGGCAGACTATTTGTTTGGAGCCTTCAACGGTGATTGTCCCACATTCTGCACACGAAAACAATCATTCATAAGACAGCGATTTGTAACGTCGTTTAATTGCGTGATTCATTGTACGACATTGAATTGTTTGTGAGACCTATTAAGCCATTTTATGTTACTGTACTCATTAACAATTGTGATATATTAGTCTTTTCGTGTTTTTTTGTTGTGAATTACGTTACAACCTAGTTATAATTTGTTGTTATTTAATGTATTTTTGTGACCACCCTGTAATCTCAAAGAACTAGAGCATATCGTAGGAAATGACGGGGTCATTATTCGGATCTAGGGCAGACAACGTTACCTATAAAATGACCTTCAAATGTTGCCGCAAAATCTTTGTTGGCCAGTGAATTATCCATAGGGTAGCGCTAGCACGACATAGAGTCCGATGAAGACAGGTAAAGAATATAAAATTATTTGAGAGGGGAAAGAAAATTTTTTTTTGGTTTTTTTTTGGCTTTGAAGAAATTTGAAAGCGCTTTGATCGCAAAAACCTCATTGCCGAAAGCCATTGTACGATTTTGTCACGACCCGGAAGAACTGGATTCCCGAGAATTGCGTGGGCTTGTTTCTATGGGCCTGTTCTATCGATGTCCTGGCAAAGAAGGGAAGTTAACCAAGCAACATATTGGCGGAAAAAGTATAAAAAAAACTTTTTTCTTGTTCTCTCATTGCTTTTCACACAAACAAAATCTTAGTAGTAATGATTTGAACACAATACCGAGAAATCCGCATACTGTGGGCAACTTATAAAGGACATATTACGGTTTTTCGCGAAGTCGGTCTTGAGAAGAATTATTAATGCCAAACATTCCAAACCTATGCCAACTCAGAATGAATGCTGAACAACACAAGTGATCAGAGTGTTTAAGGAGCACTTTATACGAATGATGCAAGCATTAGAAATCTTTCCATTGAAGGTAATACCGCACAAAAAACGCGCTTTCAAGTTTGCAATTCAGCGGCATGTAAGGTTCGTCATTTTCATCATGGCTTGATATATGATTCGCGACGTAACTCTGTGATGTTACGAGCCAAGTTGTTAAATCTCGAATCCAAGACTTTGGATCGTCAAACCTCGGCAGGCACATGCAACATTATTGTGGAAATGGTTAGGCAGCCATCGGAAAGATGAAGAAAATAAATCAACTGATTCTAAAGTGTTAAAGAAGCTAATCAAATCGCTGAGCAACTGGGACTGATTCTGAATAACACGGATGATATTGCAGATTTTTGGTAGGCAGCAGCCATCCAGCAACATATCCCCCGGAGTTCTGAAGAAAGATCCTTAATAACTCCGTATCTGGATTCTATCAACCTCTTCTTCTGGAATACGGGTTTTCTTCTGAAAATACAACCTGCATTTTATGCATTGACATATCTCAACCTTTCCAACCACTGCCTACTCATAAACAATCGATGATTAATCAGGAAAGACAGCTTCATTTTATAGTTTTTATCACTTAGAATGGCCATAGAAAAGAGCTAGAATTCTGAATACACAAATTTGCAGACAAGAAACTGAGTAGTGATAGAACTAAAATCTTGCTATCACCCAAATCTTAAAGGAGACTGAACTTTCTTTCCGTCGACGAAAAAGGCTTTGATGATACAACTCGCCCAGCCATGCACCACCAGTACAGTAGAACACACCGTGAATTTCCCATTAAAACTACATATTCCGAAAGATTTCAGTTTACCACTGAAAATGTTAGTTAATTTTTTCTTATTTTATTCATACTTTTTTTTTTTATAAAATTTTTTTCTTCTTCAGGTATTCCTCAGAAAAAACCCGCCTAACTGTCTCTATACTTTTCAAATGTTTAAGTAAAAAAACAAAAAACAAAAACTGCGATCGGTGCTTTGTTGGAATGGACGTAAAAAGTCCATCGCGTAGTCGCGCGTGGGTGACTTAAGAATAAATGAAACACACGCACACACACAAAAAGTTGTTGTTTCTTCGAAGTATTGAAATAAATACTCGTAGTAAAAACATTTTATTAATTTTATACTTAAAACTCTTTTTTATATCTTCTTTTTAACTCCCTTTATTTTTATATGATACTGCTCATCTTAATTTCTACTCACATCTCACTAATTTTACCTACTTACTTTCGAGAGGTATCAACACTCACTTCACGTCGAATCTCAATCCACCATCTCCACTATACTTAATATTTTACATCACAACAAAACATAATACTTCTTTCAAATATTATATATAATCACGAATATAATCCATTATCCTCATAACCCCTCACTGATTTTAAATCACATCCAATCCACATATCATAGTCACCATTCTACCTTACTCCACACACTAAAAAATCTAATTCATACATATATTATCAACTACGATAGCCATGCTCTTACCCTACACTATAATACAACTCTTAGTATCATAATACTATGGATAACTATTACTTGTTATTTAAAGAAATAATATTAACTTACAACACATATATTATGGGACACCTATATTATCCACATTAACTTGTCCCTTTACCTAAATCGATGCACGCCTATGTATTATTACTATGATGTCTAACAACACACTACACTACACTTATACCAACGTTAGGAACCCAATAGAAGCGGCTATAATAATACTTTTAGTTATCCCATCCTCTTCACCTAACCAAAAATATGGAACACTAGTTCCATTCGAAAGTCGTCTCGATACCGATATAAAAGATTACTTTAAGTAAGCACATCTCTACTTTCGATTTATCTATATTACTTAGCTTTCATTCACCTTTATGTCTACAGTGTCTCATTAACACCACCTTATTAATTCTGATCTTTACTGCAAGCATATAGTGATGTCATTTAAACCGAATATATGTTATCTACACTCCACACTATTGAGAACACCATACGTTTATATACACTCACCACTTAGTTATCAGATAATGATATCACTTACATTATCTTATCTGCATCACAAACAGTGTACAAATTATACCTACTTTTCACTCATATAAGTCCAGTTTTCAGCTCTCATACTTCCTTATCTAAATAGTTATCTTATTATAGCCTAAACGAGCTAAACAGCGTAATGTTAATCACCTATTATATATCGAGTTAACGCATCAAGCCAATGGTATAACTAATATAATACCTACCACGCCGATACATATTATTACTAATATATTTCATTTCTTAAGCAGAGAGACGTATGTTACTACTCCTCATTTTGAGTACTATAAGTTAAGATGACTGACTCATTAATGTCTATTTTATTCATCTTGTGACCATGTGTTTTCTTATACCCTCGAATATGCCGATAGTGTACTCATCTATATGGTTCTTAGAGAACACTACATCACTTTCTTAGTGTAAATCAAAAAAAATAAAATGTGCTGCACAAAATATAAATATATATAAATCACACAATATACACAATCTCACCAGCACCTACAACTCCAATATTTCATTCGCTAGAAACCACAAAGCTTATCACAACACTACAAGCGATACTGGTTCATAATTAATCGCTTGAGATCAGTAAAAAATGGAACTCTCACTCGTCATCCGCCATCATCAGTCGATATGTTATCTAGATACAGTATCTCCTAATATGAAGACACATATAGATATGTGATACTTGGCTTTTTTCATTAACAGACGAACTGAATAGACCAATATTGCTTACGCGAGGAGAAATTCTTCGAGTAAATAACTCATTACTATCCGCAAATCCTTTTCACATCTATATATTTAAACCCATAGTCTGAATTATATAACAACTCTTTATAACACTGGTACTGTGATAGTAACCAATTTGATGTTAATAAATTTGAGTCTAACATCAACTAGATTAAAGAGAAACATTGTATGCATACCATCCATGCTAATATCAGTTTTCCCATAAAAAGAGTTTTAAAAACATCGGAGACAAATTTTTACTACCAAAAGCACCTGATAGACAACTGTGTCGAGGAGCCAAAATATGGCTCCTAACCCGTCTGGTAGGAACCATATAAGGAGCAACGTAGACCAACGCGACCTAATCACCACCGAGGTAGTGCATTGACCCATAGTCCATCACCTCAAAGCATTGATGAACTTGACTGTGACAGCATTACATACAACACGAAACTTTAGTTTCAAGGCAACCATACATTTTGTCACAAAGAATATATCTAGTATTTCCCTTGAGCTGGTGGGTATAAAGGGACCGGAGCGGTCCCTTTATACCCACCAGGTCAAAGGAAGTACTACAGAGATATTCTTTGTGAGAAAATGTAAGACTACCATACAAAGAGGTATTTCAAACTGGGAAAACAGAAAATCGTCCATTGTAAGCTTATAGCTACGTCCTAAAATTACCTATATCAAAACTACATGATGTAGACAGTGACTAGGAATTATTCCAAACCTAAATATATGTCACAATATATTGAATGAAATATGAAAATTGAGTATAGCTATTCCAATACTCTTGTAACTTTTTACCTTGGAGCAACAGTTTTTAATTTAATATAGAATGTACGACAGTGACCTCATTAAGAAAGTCCAACCAATCAAAAATATATCTAACCTTTTGTTATGTCCGACTTCAAATTGTGTCCTGAAAAATTAAGCTAAACATTTTTAACTTTTTATTTGATGGCAACAATCTTTAATTTGATACCATAACGTGTTAATGTACCTACAGAAGAGAAACAAGGAATGACAGTATATTCTACGTTTCTATTTGTAAGACCATAGTACGTCCTAATCCTATGATCCAAACTCACTATTGATGTCACAGACACGTGACTAATGAAAGGTTATCATTCCAAATATGGGTTCAAAATATTTGAATGAAATATGAAATGGAATATAGCATCAACGTTGTGACTTGTAACTTTTTACCGAGGAGCAACCAGTTGTGTTCAATTTAATATAGAATGTACGACCATGACCTATTGAAGAGATCCAACATATCAAAATATTATTACTTTTTGTACGACTCACAAGTAGTTCTAAAATTTTAAGTAAACCTGTTTTAACTGTTACTCGAGGGGCAACAATAATAAGACAAGTACCCTAAAGAAGAGAAACAAAATGTATATATATTTACATTTTTTTTAGTATAAAATTCCCTAAAATTTATGTCAAAACTACATGATGTAAGAACTTTGACCATAGTAAAAGTTCCACTTAAATACTGGGTCAAATATTGAATGAAATATGAAAATTGATATAGCATTCAACGTTTTGACTCTATGTTAATTTTTTACCTGGCGGAGGCAACAGTTTTTAAATTTAATTATAGATGTTACGGACAGTGACCTATTGAAAATCCAACATATCACAAAATATATACCTTTTTATTGAACGCACTAAATCTGGTCCTTGAAAATAAATAAACCCTTTTAACTTTTTACTGTAGGGGCAACAATCTTTAATTGATCACAGAATATAAGACAGTACCCTACAGGCAGAGAAAACAACATGTACTATACTTTCTACATTTTCTTTGGTGAGACCACAAGTACGTCCTTAAAAAATTTTGTGCAAACTACATGATGTAAGAACGTGACCTACTGAAAAGTACACAGACCTAAATCAGCGAGTACAAAATATTTGAATGAAGATATGAAAATTGTGAAATATAGCATCAACGTAGTTACTCTTGTAACTTTTTACAAGGGGGGAAGAAACTTCCTTAAATTTAATATAGAAGTACGCCAGTGACCTATTGAAGAGAGACTCCAACCATTATATCATATTTTATTTACCTTTACAACTCCAATATATTTTTGTCATGGGCAGTAAAACCCTTTAACTCTTTTACTGAGCGGCTACAATTTTTATTTGACCACAGTAAGTAGAATAGTAAACCTACAGAAGAGAACAACTGTCTGATTCACAGTCTTTTTCCTGTAAGACCCATAGTTACGTCCTAAAATTTCTATGTCAAACTTGCATGACTGTAAGGAAAGTCACCTTACTGAAAAGGGTTACCAAACCTAAAAATGGGTAAATATTTGAATGAAAATATGAAAAATTAGAATATAGCATCAAACTTGTTACTCTTGTAACTTTATTACCATAGGGAAAGGCAACATTCCTATAAACTTTAAATATAGGGATGTACGACTGTAACTATAAGAGAATCAACATACCAAAGAATTTACGTTTTGGTACGCCCCAAAAGAGGTCCTGAAAAATTAGTAAACCCTTTTTAACTTTTTACTTGAGGGCATAATCTTTAATTTGATCACAGAGTGTAAGACAGTACCCTACAGAAGAGAAACACCATGTCTGTATATCTACGTTTTTTTTGTAAGACCAATCAGTACGTCCGTAGAATTTATGTCAAATGACTTCGGGCGGGATAATTACTTTGGGAGAGTATTAAATCCCTAAATATGGATGTCAAATATTTGAATGAAAATTGGAAAATAGCATCAACGTTGTTACTCCTGAAACTTTTTACCTGGGGGGCAACATTTTTTAAAATTTTATATAGAATGTACGCCAGTGACCTATTGAAGAGAATCCCAACGTATCAATATATTATCTCTTTTGTCTACGACTCACAAGAAGCCTGAAAACTTAAATAAACCCTTTAACTTTTTACTTGAGCAGGCAACACTCCTTAATTTATCACCAGAAGGACGACAGCTACCCCTACAGAGAAAACACATGTCTGTATATCTACGTTTTTATGTAAACCAATAGTACGTCCGAGGAATTTAATGTCAAACTAACATATGCTAAGACCAGTGACCTTACTGAAAGTACCAACCTTTAAAATATAGAGGTCAAATACTGTGAGTGAAAATATCTGAAAATTGGAATATAGGCTTTCAACGTTGTTGTGACTCTTGTTCAAACTTTTAACATGTAGAAGCAACAGTCCTTAAATTTAAAATAAAATTAGGATGTACGACAGCAAACTATTGAAGAGATCCAACATATGAGAATATATTACTTTTTTGTACGACTCAAAAATTAGGTCCTGAAAATTAAGTTAACCCTTTTAACTTCTTTACCAAGAGAGGGCAACAATTTTTCAGAATTTGCCCACAGAATTGTAAGCATTGCTAACCTTACAAAGAAACAACATGGACGTGTATATCTTCTACGTTTTTTTTAAGACCCATAGTACGTCCTAAAATTTATATCAAACTACATGAACTGTCAAGACAGCTGACAACTACTGAAAAGAGTAATCACCTAAACTATGGTCGTTCAAAATATTTGATGAAAACGCAATATGAACGAATATGGAACAGCTATCAGGCATCAACGCAATTGTCGACCATTTTGTCAACAAAACTTTATTCTACCTTGGGACGGCAACAGTATTAAATATAAATATTAGAATGTACGACAGATGACCTATCTAAAGAGATCAACATATCAGAAATATATTACCTATTATTTGTTCACGATCAAAGCTAGGCCTGAAAAATTAAGAAAACACTCTTTTAACTTATTTTATTGAGGCGGCACAGATACTTTAATTTGATCAACCAGATGTAAACAAAGTCCACCCTTACAGCAAGAGAAACAACATGTCTTTACTATTTTTACGTTTTTTGTTAAGACCAATAGTACGATCCTACGAATTTAATTTGTCCAAGCACTACATGATGTAAGACCACTGACCAATCGTAAAAAGTTACAAAACCAAATATGGGTCAAAATATTTTTTGAATGAAAATATGAAAATGGAACCTTATAGCATCAAAAGACGTTGTTGACTCTCTGTAACTTCTTTACTGCTGGGGCAACATTTTTTAAATTATATAAAATGCATAATAGCACATTAAAAGAAGTTAACACAATATCAAAATATATATTACCTTTTTTGTACGACTCAAAGTATGTCCTAAAATATAGTAAACCCTTTAACTTCTTTACATTGAGGCAAACACATCTACTTTAAATCCTTGATCACAAGACAGTGTAAAAACAGACCCTACCGACCGCGATCAAGATGTCTGTCATGATTCTACGTTTTTTTGTATAACCCATAGCTACAGAAACTAAAATTTATGTACAACTACATGATGTAAGACATGACCTACTGAAAAGTAACAACCAACTGAAATATGGGTACAAAATATTTGAATGAAAATATAAAATTGAAAATTAGCAATCAAACGTGTGATTCTTGTAACTTATTTACCGCAGCCACGGACAACAGTTCTTAAATTTAACTATGAAATGTACCGACCAGTACCTAATTGAAGAATCCAACCATGATCAGCAATCATCGATTACCTCTTTTTTGTTCGCACTCAAGTAACAGGTCATGAACTTAAAGCTAAAACACCACTTTAACTTTATATAGGGGCAACAATACTTTAATTGATCACATAACACAAAATGCTTACAAGACAAAATAGTTCATTCATAAATTATATTCTTCTTGTCAAAATACCTGAGTTTTAAGATTTACATCCAAATATGTTTTAGATCTTGTCTACAAACATATTTATTCAATCTGAAATTCATTCACCATTGTTGTTGATACATTTTCCCCTCTCTTTATCCTGGCACTTGTGCCAACAATAATTATGTGTGATTATTGCGGTTTCATTCTAATTTAGTCTTATTGATTTAAATAATATTCAGCTCATATCTATGCACTTTACAAATATAGTTTTTTAAGTTTCCATCTAGATCCGACCGTTTTGTGTTACAAGACCTGCAGGAGTATTATTCGCATCTCATTCTTGTGTATGGTGACTTACCCGCTCTACAGAAATAATTCATGAATCGTTGGATACTTAATATCATTAATGTTATTCTTATTTTGTTGCAGATTCCAAAATACACCCCATCTTTTAGTCTTTTCTCTAGTTTAGCGCATTTCTCTGTGCTTACGACGCGCAGGCAAGTGATTTCATTTGGCATCTCATTTCTGATATGGGTGGTTACCGTTACAACAAAAAAATAAATTTTTTGTGTCTTCTGCATTATTTAATTAGTTGTATTAATTCAGTTTTTAAATGCGATCCACAATATGTTTTAGTTTCTCTCCTCCAGCATCGACCGTTTTTTGTGTTACGACGGCAGAAAGTATTTAACCACAATACAAAATGCAGAAGATGCCAATAAATACTTCCTACCGTCGTAACACAACAACACGGTCGAATGCTAGAGAACAAAAAAACTAAAAACATTTTTGGAATCCTGGTTAAAAACTGAATAAAAAGCAATAAAAAATATAAAGACATGCAAAGAAAAATATTTTTATTGTTTTGCTACACCGAGTAACCGCATACCACAATTGAAAGATGCCAATAATGACTTCCTCGCCGTCCAGTAAACAAAACACAAGGCGATGCAGAGAAAAACTAAAAACTAATCATTTGGCAACACTCTGGCATAAAAAACTGAATAAAAAAACATAAAAAATCAGAAGAAAAAAAAAATTTTTTGTTATAAAATATAAGTGCAAAAATGTAAAATAGTAACCTACAGAAAGAGAAACAAAGATGTCTGTAATTTATCTACCGTTTTATTTGTAAAACCAATACTAGAAGTATTGTCAAACTACATGATGTAAGAACAGTGACCAGTACCTGAAAAGTCAATCAAAACTAAAGTATGGAGTCAAAATATTTGACATGAAAATTGAAGCAATTAGGTATTATCCATCAAGTTGAACTTCTGTGTAACTTTTTAACCTGGGGGGCAAGTCTTTAAATTTATATAGAATGTACAACAGTTACTATTAAAGAGATTCCCAACATATCAGAAATATCATTCCTTTTTTGACGACTCAAGAGTATGTCCTAAACAATTGGATAACCCATTTAACTTTTTTACTTTAGTGGGCAACAATCTTTAATTTGCATCACAGAATGTAAGACAGTACCCTACAGAAGAGAAACAACATGTCTGTATTATTCTACGTTTTTTTTGTACAACCCATAGTACGTCCAAAAGTTTATGTCAAACTTACATGATGTAAGCGTGACCTACTGAAAAGTAACAACCTAAAATATTGGTTCAAAATATTTAGAATGAAGAAATATGAAACATTTGGCAAATATAGCATCAATACGTGTGACTCTTGTAACATGTTTACCTGCGGGCTGCAACAGGTTTTTAAATCTTCAATATTAGAATTGTACAACACTGACCTTTTTGAAGACGACTCGAAACATATCAAATATCATTACCTTTTTTATTTATTTACTCAAAGTAGTCCTAAAATTAAGTAAACCCTTTAATTTTTAACATTGAGGTGCACCAATCTTAATTTGATCACACGAATGTAAGACAGTACCCTAAAGAAGAAAAACAACTTTATTTATATTCTAATCTTTTTTTGTCAAGACCAAAGTACGTCCCTAAAAATCTGTCAAACTGACAAATGAGAAGAGAGTGAACTAGTAAAAATCTCAACTAAAATCATGGGTCAAAATATCTTGAATGAAATATGAAAAATGGAACTGGACCGGCAGGCGCGGTATAGCATCAACGTTTGACTCTTGTAACTTTTTACCTGCTGGGGAACAGTTTTTAAATTTATATAGAAGTACGAGTAATTTAAAGAGACCAACATCATCAAAATATATTTACCTTTTTTTACGACTCAAATTAGGGTCCTGAACATTAAATAAAACCACTTTTCAACTTTTTACCTTAGGGCCAACAATCTTTAATTGGATCACAGAATTAGACAGTACCCTACAGAAGAGAAACAACATTGTCTATTATTTGTCTACATATTTTGTAAGACCCATGAGTGACGTCCTAAAAATTTTGTCCAAACACATTGATGCTAAGACAGTACCTACGAAAGTAACCAAACCTAAAATAACTTCAAAATATTTGAAGCAAAATATGAAAATTGGAATATAGCATCAACGTCGTTACTCTTGTAACTTTTTTAACATGGGGGGAAAAATGGTCCTTTATTTAAATAGAATGTAACGACAGTGAACCTATTGAAGAAGATCAACATATCACGATATGAATTACCTTGTAACGACTCAAAGTAGGCTGAAAATTTGAGTAACCCTGTTTAATTTTATACCTGAGGGGCTACAATTTTTAATTTGACCACAGAATGTAAAATT
This sequence comes from Trachelipus rathkii, assembly GCA_015478945.1. NCBI lineage: Eukaryota > Metazoa > Arthropoda > Malacostraca > Isopoda > Trachelipodidae > Trachelipus > Trachelipus rathkii. The sequence continues at coordinate 13,188 of JABUQX010037861.1, forward strand.
GTAACCTACAGAAAGAGAAACAACATTCCTGTATATTCTACGTTTTTTTGTCAGACTCATAGTACGTCCTAAAATTATGTCAAACTACATGATGTAAGACAGTCACCTACTGAAAAGTACCAACCTAAAAACATAGGTGGTCAAAATATTTCGATGAAAAGTATGAACAATGGAATATAGACCATCAACGTGTTACTTCTTGTAACTTTTCTACCATGGGGGGCAAACATTACCTTAAATTTAATATAGGACCTGTACGGACTACTAAACTATTGAAGAGATCAAAACAAATCTTCAGAATATATTTACCTATTTGTGTACGATTCAAAGTAGGTCCTGTGAAAATTAAGTAAAACCCCTTTTTAACTGTCTTGAGGAGGCATAATCTTTAAATTGATTCACAGAGTGTAAGGACAGTACCCTACAGAAGGAAAACAAGTCTATATATTCTACGTTTTTTTGTAAGAACCATAGTACGTCCTAGAATTTATATCAAACTACATAATGTAAGACAGTGACTCTACTGAAAAGTACCAACCAAAATATGGGTCAAAATATATGAATAAAAATAATGAAAATTGGAATCTAGCATCAACGTTGTTAATTTTAACTTTTTACCTGGGGAGCAACATTTTTATAAATTATTAATAAATGATAAGCGGACCTATTGAAGAGATCCACATATCAGAACATATTACCTTTTTCGTAACGACTCCAGAAGATGAGTGTCGCTGCGGAAAGTGAGGTGAACCGCTGGTTGTAAACTTTGTGTGCGGGTTGAGGGGAATGCGATGGGTTAATTTGAGTGAGCAGAAGTAGAGACGGTACTCGTACAGAGGAGAGAGAGGGCAGGACGGTCGGGGGGTGATGAGTTCTACGGTTTGTGTGGTTTGTGTGTGTAGGGGGACCAATAGGTGACGATCTTAGAGGTGTGGGGGAGTTGTGCAAAGGGACGTACATCGAGTAAGGACAGTGACGCTAGGTGGGGAAGAGGTGACCAACGCCAAAGTAGAGGGTCAGGCAAGTATGGTTGTAGAGTGAGAGAATAGAAGAGATAATGAATAGGTAGGCTTCAACGTTGTGAACTGCTTGTCCTTTTTACATGGGGTAACAGTTCCTGAAATTTAGATCATAGAATTGGTCACAAGTAATACTATTGAAGAGTCCACATATCAAAAGTATATTACCTTTTTTGTACGACCTCAAGACTTAGGGTCCTGCACAATTAAGTTAACCCTTTTTAACTTTTATCTGAGGAGGCAACAACTTTTTTAATTCGGCCCACAGAAATGATAAGCATTGAACCTACAGAAGAAAACAACTGTCTGTATATTCTACGTTTTTTCTTAAGACCATAGTACGTCCTAAAAATTATGAGTCAAACTACATGATGAAGACAGTGACCTCCTGAAAAGTACCAACCTAATTTCGGGTCAAAATATGAATGGCAAATATGAAAATGGAAATTATAGCATCAACGTTGTGACTCTTTGTTATTTTTACCTTGGGGCAACAGTCTATACTAAATTTTTATAGAGATGTACGACATGACCATATTTTAAAGAGATCCAAACAGGTATCAGAACTATAATTACCTTTTTGTACGACTCACATTAGTCCTGAAAATTAAGTAAATCCTGTATTAACTTTTTCAATGAGGGGCAACAATCTTTTAATTTGATCACAGAATGTAAAGCAGGTAACCTACAGAAGAAGAACAACATGTCTGTATATTCTACGCTTTTTTTTAAGACCCATAGTACGTCCTAAAATTTATGTCTAAGACTACAATGATGTAAGAAAGTATCTAGTCGAAAAGTTCAAACCTAAATAATGGTCAAAATATTTGAATGAAAATATGAAATTGGATTATAGTATCAACGTTGTGCTCTGTTAACTTTATTACTGGGAGCAACAGTTTTTAAATTTATATAGAATTGAGTACGACAGTGACCTATTGAAGCAGATCACATTATTCAAAAGTATATTACGTTTTTTTGTTACGATCAAAATTTAAAAGTCCTGAAAATTAAGTAAACCTTTTAACTTGATTGAAGGGCAACAATCTTTATTTTGATCACAGGATGTAAGACATACCCTACAGAATAGAAAGAACATTCTGTATATTCTACGCTTTTTATTAAGACCCATAGTACTTCCTAAAATTTATGTCAAACTACCATATGTATGACATCGACCTACTGAAAAGTACTACCTAAATTATGGCGTCCAAATATTATTGAATGAAAGATTAGATATGCATTTCAACGCTGTTACTTTGTAACTTTAACCTGGGGGCAAAACAACTTTAAAATTTAATATACCAATGATACGACATTGACCTACATTGAAGAGATCCAACATATCAGATATATTACCATTTTTGTACGACCAAACTGAGCATAAAGAAAACCTTTAACTTTTTTACCTGAATGGGCATCAATTTTAATCTTGACCACAAAATGTAGATAGTAACCCAGCAAGAGAAAACAACATGTCTGTATCTATTCTACGTTTTTTTGTACGACCCATAGTACGTCCTAAATTTTATGTCAAACCATAGATGTAGAGACAGTGACTACTGAAAGTACTCAACCTAAATATGGCGTCAAAAAATATTGAAAGAAAATATAAATTGGAATATGCAATAAACGTTTTGACTCTGGTTACTCTTTTACCTGGGGGCACAGTTTTAATTTAAATTATAATTAGAATTAGACAGTGACATTTTGAAGAGATCCAACCATATCAGAACTATATTACCTTTTTGCTAACGATCAAAGTAGGGTTCGAAAAATAAGTAAACCCTTTTAACTTTTTCATTGAGGGGCAACTATCTTTACTTTGATCACAGAATGTAAAGACAGATTTACCCCTTTACAAAGAGAAGAACATGTCTGTATATTTATACGTTTTTTTTGTAGACCCATAGTACGTCCTAAAATTTATGTCAAACTCATGATGTAAGAGTGATCCTACTGAAAATACCAATACCAAAATATGGTCAAAATATCTTGAATAAAAATCATGAAGTGGAAAATAGCATCGAACGTTTTACACTGAACTTCTCTTTACATAGGGGCAACAATCATTAAATTGATCACAGAATGTGTACGACAGTGACCTATTAGAGAGATCCAACATATCAGATATACGATTACCATTTATAGTACGACTCAAAGTAAGAAGTCTAAAATTACTAAAACCTTTTTAAACTTTTTACTAGGGGGCAGACACTATTTAATTGGATGAAGGGTATTTAAAATAGTAATACGCAAAAAGAGAAAACAACATGCTTTAGTATACTACGTTTTTTGTAAGCCCATATACGTCTCTAAAATTTATGTCAACTACATGATGCAAGACAGTTACCTATGAAAAGTACCAACCTAAATTATGGTCAAAATATTTGAATGGACAATTAATTGAACAATCTGGAATATAGCATCAACGATGTGACTCTTTAACTTTTTACATATGGGGCAACAGTTTTTTAAATTTAATTTGAATGATTTGTACTGGTGACCTATTGAAAAGATCCAAGATATCAGAATATAAATACCTTTTTTTGTACGACTAAAGTAGGTCCTGAAATTAAGTAAACCCTTTTAACTTTTACTATTATGGGGGCAACAATCTTTTAATTGATCACAGGAATGTACGACAGTACCCAACAGAAGAGAAAACATGGCTTCATATGCTACGTTTTTTTTTGTAAGACCAATAGTACTTCCTCGAATATTTATGTCAAACTACATGTGTTTAACAGTAACCGCCCCCCCATACTGAAATTACCAACCATAAATATGGGTCAAAATATTGAATTGAAAAATATGAAGAATTGAAAATATAGCATCAACGTTGTGACTTTTGTAACTTTTTACCTGGGGGCAACAGTTTTATTATATAGAATGTACGACAGTGATCCTATGAAGAGATCCAACATATCAGAATATATTATTTTTTTCTTACGATTTAAAGATTGTGAAATAAGTAAAACCCTTATTAACTTTTTACTTGGTCGCAACACCATCTGTATTTTGATCAACAGATGGTTAGACAGTACCCTACAGTCAGAGAAACAACAATAGGCTGTATATTCATACGCTTTTTATTGTAAGACTCATATACGTCCTAAAATTTATATCAAACTAATGAATGTAAGACAGTGACCTAGTGAAAAGTTCCAACCTACATAATGTCAAAATATTAATGATAGAAAGTTAAGAAAATTGGAATAAAAATAGCATCGTTTGTCTTGCAAGTAACTACTCGGAGGCCAACGTTTTTAATTAATGTAGTAGATGTTACGACAGTGACCTATTGAATATCGCCACATATCAAATAATATTTTACCTTTTATTGTAGACTTCAAATTTTGTCCTGAAATTAAGTCAAACAATTTTCAACTTGTATTTGAGTGGCCAACAATCTTAATTTTGTTCACAGAATGTATAGAGCAGTACCTACAGAAAGAGATAAAGCACATGTCTGTATATTCTCGTTTTTTTTTTGTAAGACCCATAGTACGTCCTAAAAATTATGTCAAACTACATGATGAAACACAGTGACTACTGAAAAGTTACGCAAAAACCGTACTAATATGGGGTTAAAATATGAATGAAAAAAACTGAAAAAACTGAAAAATGCATAAACGTTGTTACTCTTGTAACTTTTTACAGGGTATCGCCTCGTCGGCAACAGTCCCACTTAAATTTAAATATAGAAGTACGCAGTGAAACTATGAAGAGATTTAGAACATATCAGTATTATATACCTTTTTTGTATAACTACCTCAGAAGTAGGTTCCTGAAATTGAAGTAAACCCTTTAACGTTTTACCTGAGGGGCTACAATTTTTAATTTTAACACTTAATGTAAGACAGTAACCTAAGAAGAGAAACAACATGTCTGTATATTCTACGTTTCTTTTGTAAGACCAATAGCGTCCAAAAATTTAGGTCAAACTACATTGAATGTAAGACACTTGACCTATTGAAAAGTATCAACCTAAATATGGTTTAAAATATTTGAATGAAAACAACAAAATTGGAATATAGCATCAACGTTGTTACTCTCGTAACTTTTTACATTGGGGGCAACAGTTCTTAAATTTAATATAGAATGACAGACAGTGAACTATGATGAGATCAACATATCAGAATATATTACCTTTGAACGACTCAAAGTAGGTTTCTGAAAATTAAGTAAACCTTTAACTTTTTACTTTGCAGGGCGGTAAATCTTTAATTTGAATCCCAGAATGTAAGACAGACCACACAGCAAGAGAGACAACATAGTTCGTTATATTCTACGTTACGTTTGTAAGACCAATAGTACGTCCCAAAAAATTATATCAAACTACATGATGGTAAGACATGACCTACTGAAAGTACGAACCTAAATATGGGTTTATTATTTGAATGAAAAAGTATGATAGAGTTGGAATATATCATCAACGTTGTGACTCTTGTAACTTTTTACCTGGGCGGCAACATTTTTTAAATTTAATATAGAATGCCCGACAGTGAGTGACCTTTTGAAGAGATGCAACATATCAGAATATGTCAAATTATTTTACGACTCAAATTAGTCCTGAAAATTAAGTAAATCTTTTTATTTAACTTTTTAATTGAGATGCAACAATCTTTAGTTGACCTCACAGAATGTAAGACAGTTACCCTACAGAAAGAGAAACAAACATGTCTGATATCACTTCTACGGTTTTTTTTGTAAGACCCATAGTACGTCCTAAAATTTATGTCAACTTACATGATGTAAGACCAGTGATCTAGTGAAAAGCGTACCAACCTAAATATGCTCCAAAATATTTGAATGAAATATGAAAATTGGAGTTATAGCCATCACGTTTTTGAATCTGTAGAACTTTTACCACTGGGGCAAACCAGTTTGTTTAAATTTGAATATAGAGATTACGACAGTGACCTATGAAGAGATCCAACATATCAATAATATATTTAGCTTTTTGTTCGCTGAAATTTGATCCTGAAAATTAAGTAAACCTTAACTTTTACTTGTGGGGCAACATTCTTTAATTTGAATCACAGAATGTTAGACAGTACCCTACAGAAGAGAAAGAACATGTATGTATATTCTACGTTTATTATAAGACCATAGTACGTTCCTAAAAATTTATGTCAAAATCCTGACACTGATGCTAAGACAGTGACCTACTGAAAAGCACCAACCTAATTATGGTTCAAAATATTTGAATGAAAATTCGAAAATAGCATCAACATTGTTACTCTTGTAACTATTAACCTGAGGCAACAACACTTTTAATTAATGTAACAATGACGACAGTGACCTATTTGAACGAGAATCCAACATTGATCAGTACTCATCATTACCATTTTTGTAACGACTCAACAGTAGTTCCTAATTAAGTAAACTTTTAACTTTTTACCTGAGAGGGCAACAATTTTTAATTTTGACCACGAACTGTAAGATAGTAACCTTACAGAGAGACACATGTCGGATACTTATTCTACGTTTTTCTCTGTACGACCCATAGTACCTAAAACTTATGTCAACACATTATGTAAACAATGATACCTAGATGAAAAGTTCCGAACCTAAAATATGGTCAAATATTTGAAAAGAAAAATATGAAAATTGGAACACATAAGGCATCAACATTTGCTCTTGTAACTTTTACTGGGAGCAACAGTTCTAAAATTATATTTGAATGTTACGACAGTGACATTTGAAGAGATCCAACATATCAGAATAAATTACTTTTTTGTACGACTCAAAAGTAGGTCCTCGAAAATGTAAATAAACCTTTAACTTTTTACCTTAAGGCGGCAACTATACTAATTAATTTGATCCTGAATGTAGACAGTATACCCTACAGAAGAGAAACATGTCTGTATATTATACGTTTTTTTTGTAAGACCAAGAGTACGTCCTAGAATTTCCAAACTACATAGCATGTAAGACAGTGACTACTGAAAATACCAACCTAAATATGGGTCAACATATTTTGAATGAAAAATATTGAAAATATTAAATAAGCATCAACGTTGTTACTCCTGTAACTTTATACCTAATTGCACATCTTTTAAATTTTAATAAGAATGTACGACAGTGGACCATCAGAAGAGAATCTAACATATCAGTATATATTACCATTTTTGTACGACTCAAATAGGTCCTAAATAACTAAAAACCTTTACTTCTTCCACTTAGGGCAACACTTTTAATTTGATGACAGGGTGTTAAAATATACCTACAACAGAGAAACAACATGGCCTTTATTTCTGTAAGAGCCCATAGTACGTCCTAAAATGTAATGACAAACTGCATGATGTAATGAGAGACTACTGAAAAGTACCAACCTAAAATATGGGTCAAAATATTTGAATTAAAATATGAAAATTGGAATATAGCATTAACGTTGTGACTCGTAACTTTAACTTTTGCAACAGTCTTTAATTTAATATAGAATGTACGACAGTGACCTATTGAACAGATCCAACATATCAGTATATATAACCTTTTTGAACGACTCAAGTAGGTCCTGAAAATAAAGTAAACCCTTTTAACTTTGTAGGTGGGAGCAACAATCTTTAATTTGATCACAGAATGCAAGGCGGTACAAAGAAGAGAAAAACATGCTGTTATTCTACTTTTTTGTAAGTTTCCTATATGTTACTCATAGAATTTATAGTCAATACTACGATTGATGTAGACAGTAAAACCTAACGAAAATTTTATAAAAGAAATATAGCGTCAAAAAATATTTTAATGAAAAATATGAAATTAAATATAGCATCAACGTTGTGACTTTTGTAACTTTTACCTGGGGGAAAAAGTTTTGAGGCTGCCCTAAAAATTGGACGCAGCCACCTTATTGAGAGATCCAACATATCAGAATATTTACCTTTTTTGTCAAATTAGGTCCTGAAATTAAGTAAAGCCTTTTAATTTTACTTGTTTGCAACAATCTTTAATTTATCACAGAACAGTGTAAGTACAGTACCTACAAGAGAAACAAACATGGCTGGTATATTCCTTACGTTTTTATTGATAAGACTTCAATTAGACGTCCTAAAATTTCTGTCAAACTACATTGATGTAGGACAGTGGCCTAGTTGAAAGTTCCAAACTAAACTATATGTCCAAAAAATTAATGAAAATCATGAAATTCCGATTCCAACAAAATAGGAAATTGACTTCTTGTAAACGTCTTACCGGGGCAACAGTTTTAAATTTAATATAGAAATGTACGACAGTGACCTATTGAAGAATATCCAATCAATCAAAAATATATTACTTTTTTGGACGACTCCAAATTTTTTTGTCCTGAAAATTAACGTTGTGACTCTTATAATCTTTTACTTGAGGGGCAACAATCTTTAATTTGATCTCAGAATAGTAAGACAGTCCTACAGAAGAGAAACAACATGTCTGTTATGAATACTTTCTTCAAACATAAATAGTACGTCCTACGAATTCTATATCAAACTACATGATGTAAGGACAGGTGGACTACTAGAAAGTACCATACCTAAATATTGCGTCAAAATATTGAATTGAAAATCATGAAAAATTTGAGAATACTAGCATCAACGTGTGACTCTTGTACTTTTTACCTGCTGAGGGGCAACAGTTTTAAATTTAACCTATTAGTATGTTCGACAGTGAACCTTATTGAAAGATCCAACATCATCAGAATAATTTACCTTTTATGCACGACTCAAATTTGTCCTGCTAAAATTCAGAGTATAATCCTTTTACTTTTAATTGAGGAGCAACAATCTTTCAATTGGATCACAGAATGCTAAGACCAGACCCTACAGACAAGAGAAGAAACAAAGTCTGTATATTCTCGTTTTTTTTTTTTTTCAAATAACTAAATTATATGTTAACTACATGATGTAGACACGTGATTCTATGCGTCTTGAAACTTCAAACCTGAAACTATGGGTCAAAAATATTTGTAATGAAAGATAAGGAATTGGTAACATATAGCATCAAACGTAATTGACTACTCACACATGTAACTTCTTTACTTGGGTATAAAACACGCGTCGCAACAGTTTAAATTTAATAGAGATGTACGACAGTGTACCTCATTGAAGAATCAACATATCAAAACTATGATTACCTTTTTTGTACGACTCAATTGTCCTTGAAAATTAATAAACCCTTCTTAACTTTTTACTTGAGGCGTAGCACCATCCCTTATTAATTTGATCATACCAGAAATATAAGACCAGTCAACCCTACCAGTACAAGAGAAAAGAAATTCCTGAATTCCTCGTTATTTATAACTATCACGTCTAAAATTTATGTCAAACACAATGATATGACGTGTAACTCTTGGTAAGACCCATGACGACTACTGAAAAAGTAGGCCTAATAAATTGTACGTCACAACTTCTTGAATGGAAATGAATATAGAAAGTGAATCTTGTTAACACAAAGAGATCACTATATATATATTATATATAAGTATATAGTATATATATAGATATATAGTATATATATACATATAAATTTATTATATATATATATATATATACTATATATATATATATATATATATATTATATATATATATATATATATATATTTATAATATATATATATATATATTATATATACTAGTAAATAGTATATATATATATATAATATATATATATATATATATACTCTTACAGGCTACATAAATACAGCTTGAAAGTAAAATGTTATCATTAAACTGGAAAGTGTCAGACTTCATTAGAGAAGCTTATAATTTTCTGGAAATTTATATGTAAAACCCAAAACCTCTCTGCTTCTCTCCTCTCTTCTGAACACTAACGTCTTCTGGGCTTCTCAAGAATAATTCTCTCTTCTCTTCTCTTCATTTTTCTCTCTCTGTCTCCTCTCTCTCTCTTCTCTCTCTCTCTCTCTACTCCTCTCCTGCTCTCTCTCATTCTCGTCTCTACTCTCTACTTCTACTCTCTCACCCTCTGCAAATCCTCTTAACTCTCTCTCTCTCGTTTCTGCAATCTCTTACCACACACACACAGAAGAGTAGCAAAGCTGTTAACCAATTTTTTTTAGAATTGAATCCCATTCACAACTTGAAAAGCCAATAAAGAAAAATTTCCAAAATTTGATTAAAAATATTTGTTGAAAATTTCAGCATTAATTTCTCATCCATAAAATTAATGAAGTTGTTGAATATATTTAACCAGTCAGAATTCAGTAGCCTGTTACAAAAATCATAAGAGAAGCAAATAAATTATAATTCTATTTCTATATATATTATCCTTGTAATATCCTGTCCAATAGAGTGAAGGTATGCATAAGGAATTAAATGGTAATTTACGTATTCATTTAATTAATTAAAGATATTACAATATATGAACGTAAATTTTAATTTTTAAAAAATATTTTGAACCTTTCAAGCATGTCCGTAAAATAGATTTACATCATCAAAGTTAACAAGATATTTTGAATAAGAAAAACAAAGAGTTAGAGTGAAAGATAATAACATGTTCAGTGATTAACTTTTAATTACATGTAAAAATTGAAAAATGGTTTGCCCTATAGCTTTAGCGGAAGAACATAAGAGTAGGAATAGTCTCAAAATAACATGAACCAAGGCAACTGAAATAAATAAATAATAGCAAAATATTATTTTCCTTAAAATTTCAACTGAAATGTTTTGTAATTGATTAAAACTAATTATGTGTAAGTGCAAGTTTTATCAAGGAATAATAAAAATTTATAAACAACAATTAAATTGGAAGACTAGTTCGTCAAAGGAGCGTTTACGAGCCTCCCGTAACTGCACCTTTTTTAAAAAATTTAGATATTCTTGCCTCTCTCGGAATTAAATGATCAATAATATATTTATAATTAAATTGAATTATACTAACCTCCTAAGTTTTAAAAAAAATACATGAAACATGCAAATTCTTATAAAAAATATGGTAAGGTTTTAAATTGATAGGTAACAATTTTAAAATTTCCTTTTCAAAAATAACATACAATGCCCAAACTTTAACTAATTTTCTAGTGCTTTAATTGCAAAAATGCTTAACCAAACGTTATTTTAATTAAAATAACGTTTTTATATTTACTTTAAATTAAAATAACAATAACAACCATTTTAAGTAGATAAATAATTAATCAATAAAAGCATTGGAAACAACATCCGAATATTTTTGAATAACTAAACGGAATGAAAAACTCAACAGAGAAACACGATAACAAATATTATATCGAATTGATTTTAATCCTAAATTACTTCATTATCAAGTTCAATATATAATATATATTTAATACTCCTAAAGGTACATTTTTTTAGGTATATTATATTATATATGTATATATAGTATATATATATATATATATTATGATATACTATATATATATATATATATATTATTATATATATATATATTATATATATAAAAGTATAAATCCATATATAATAATATATCAGTGGCGTAATTTAAAACGGCCCCCGCAGGCCCCGCGTGTGCGGGGACGGCGCTATGAAGAGCCGAGAGGGCGACGGCACGGCCTTAAGATTGGATCCGAGCTCTTTTCGATGAAATTACTCCAAATAAGAGAAAAGCTCTACTCTCTCTGCTCTCTCTTGTAATATATATGTATATATTATACCTATATATTATATATAGTTATATAAATAAATATATATACTAAATACTAAAATTGAGTATAATATATAAAATATAAATGTAATATATTATATATAATAATATATATATTATATAATAGGGTATATATAACTACTATAATATATATATATATATATATACACGGATATTTTTTAACCCGATATATTGAGCTTTCTAACTGGAAATTTTCTCAATATTATTGATTTGTATATCCAGGTTATGACCCTCGCCTTCTTAAAAGTCACCTGTGAGAATGAGAAAAGCACGAAAGCTAAAAGATATCATGAAGTTGGCTCACTATTTCAGAATGAACTCGTAGTTCCTTGAATGGCGACTTTCACAACATGTTGCTGCCGGACATAATAAATGAAACTCAAGATATGCCCCCTTTTTTTCTCTTATTTAAGATACGACCCAAGATATTTCTAAAACTGACCCAAAACTGTCAGTAGTCAATAAAGATATGTCTGCCATCAATTACGATGAAAAGCAGCCTTGTATAAATTAAATGCAGTCAATTCCTAGGGGTTATCCCCATAGGACAAATCAGGAAAGCCGTAAGGTTTAGGGACAAGATGAATTGTGTAAGTTTTTTTTTCAAAGCAATAAAACTTTTCAAAATTAAAAAAAAGTTCAGAAGTGGGCAGGGGCTATGATGGGCCTACTGTTAGTTGCAGTGGGAAGTACATTGGACTGTAGACCAAAATCAAGCGAAAGTCGCCTAATGCAGAGTCATGTGCATTGTGGAAAATCACACCTTAACTTAGTCTTGAATGATTCTGTAAAGAAGATTTACAGAAATGATTGTTTTTTATGATGTGAATTAATGAGAATATATGGTGGTATGTCGAAATACAGAGTCTTCCAGATGATCGGCAATCACTGGAAAGAAATTTCTTCAGAAAACCTGCATGGTCAACAAAAGTGTTAAAAGATTGTGCCCAACTAGATGGTCTTCGAGGGTCGATTGCTTGTTGGTAGTTACCTTTTAAATGTTCATTTTATATTTGAAATTGTTTATCAAGAAATCATCCTAACTTCAACAAAGAGCTCTGAAGAGCTCTGAAGTTCTTGAGCTACTTTTGAAGAAAATGTCTTACTTTTCCTACTTTTTTTAAGATGCTTGAAAAAATGTTTTCAAAGCGGAAAAATTAATTGGAAACTACGTCATAATATCACTTCTAAAACACTCCAATAATCAGACATATCCCTGGATTAGGAAGCGTTCCCACGTAATCTTTTCGGTAGAAAGGAAATGAATATAGCTATCAGTCAAGACCAAACGTTGAAACCAGTTGCGCGGGAGAGTTTGATTAAACAAAGCTTAGTAAAGGAAGAAGCCTTATAGGCCCAGGAACAAGGATTGCAAGAAGCTTGGCAAAGATGAAGACTTCATTAAGGGCCTACTAAACTCAAAAGCAAAAGTTGACAGAAGCTTCTTTGATGACGCTTTTCTAAAGATGTTGACTTCATTGACAATCCTTTGCACAATTTCAGGTGCAGGGTGATGTTTACAGAAACATTGATAAACTAATATGCCAAGTGAATCGGAGGTATCAGATATTGAGGAAGGTGAAACAGATGTTTAGCTTTTTGAGCCCTGCACCCTTACAGAAGGAAACAAATAAGCGCTCATGGGGAGTCCCCTGCTGACAAGTTAGTTACAACCAAAAATATGAGGAGTATAACCGACGTTTATCTTAATACAGTGACACAGTTCGTTACTGTTACGGCAAAATGTGAAGTGTGTGGTCAATATGAAAACCTCCCTCCACTAGAAAGAAAGCCGAAAAAAATCGAAGTGAAAAAATCAGTTGTGGAAGAATATTTGTTGATTGAAAATATGTCGTGTCTTTAGTAATTAAAAGACCAGAGAAAGTGTATTATAGAGCTTTACATAATGTTTCTGGATCACCTCCACAGTAATAAACCAATTCATCTAAATTATACTGCTGACAGCAGAACTTTTTTCAAATAATTAGAATACTAATAAAAAGTTAATTTGATTGATAACTTTTTTTTAGAACTCCAAATAAAGTATGAAAATATGTAATACCAGGTTTAAACGCTTCAAGTAATTTAATGAAATCAGGCTCGTCGCATCTGGTGACTTTGGTGGTAGATGTTGAGATGAAATTAGTGGAACATTTGGGATAGCAGAGAGAGGAAAAATATAACCTGGAAAAATAGGGGAAAAATAATGATCATTTAGAAGACTCTGAATTAATGTTTTAAAAAGTAAAAAGTATAAAGGATGCCACACAAATGAATTGCTCGTATTGTTTATTAGTAAGTTTTGCTTTACTTTACCAATAACAGTAATGTAAAAGGTAAAAGGTGTTTTAAAAATGCACATCTCTTTTATATATATATATATATAAAATAATATTATAGAGAATACCATAAAATACAAAAATATTTATGGTATATAAATATATATTAGCTATAGGTTATATTATTAGTAGTAGTATTATAATTATATATAATAGATATATATATTATATATTATATATATATATTATATATATAATAGTATATATATATATATATATTATATAGTATATATTTATATATAATAAAAATATATTATTTATAGTTATATATTAAATATATATATATATAGGTATATATATATATATTGGTTTATCAACAAATAATACTAGATGTATATCGTTTCTATGTAATTCTATAGCATATATAATAATCATTATATTATTATATTATATATATAATAGACTATATATATATATAAACCTTTTTTTTCATTTGAATGAAGAATAAACCATTCTGGTAGCTTTGTAAATGCTATTGTTAATGCTTTTTTATCATGAACAAGAAGAACTTTTTTGTCATTCAAGTGGGTCCAAAATAAACTCTATCCACCCCGTCGCATGACCTAAAGGGGCGCACAGAAAATAAGTCAGCGAGTGTAAAATATGGGCCGCGCAACTGACCTTTAGTTACCGCCGACTGATATATATATATATATATATATATATATTATATTATATATATATTATATATATTATATATATAATATATTATATATATATAATATATATATATATAGATATTATATATTATATATATATATTTCATAGGGTTATTTTAAATTTTATGAATTCAGATATTTGAATATACATATGGCTATATATATATTATATATATATATATATATATATATATATATATATATATTATAATATATGTATATATAATTATATATATATATATATATATATATATAATATATATATTATAATATATATATATGGATAATATAAAAGTATATATATATATATAATAAATGTATATATTAATATAATATAATTATATATGATTTCGTACAGGCTACATAGAATACACTGAAAGCAAATGAACCAAAATGTACACTAAAGCTGACAGTGTCAGAATCAAAATTCTCATTAGAAAGTTATTACAATTTTCTGAAATTTTATATGTAAACAAGAACTCCTGGGCTCTCTGCTTCCCCTCTCCTCTCTCTCTCGTCTCGCTCTATCATCTCTCAATCCTCTCTCTCTCCCTCTCTCTCTCTCTCTCATCTCTCTCTTCTCTCTCCTCTCTCTCTTCTTCTCTCTCTTTTACTCACACATACACACAATACAAAGATACAATTTTTTTTATTGAATTTCCCATTAAACTTGAAAGCAATTAGGAAACGCAAAATTAATCAAAATAATTTCTGATATTTTTTTAACTAAATATTGAATGTAAATTTTAATACCAGCTTAATAACTTATGAAATATTTAAATAAATAACGGGAATTTAGCTACAAAATAGTAAAAAGAATACTGAAAGTAATACAATCTCTTTGAAATAAAGGAAAAATAGGAATTTTTATTAGGTATCAAAATTGATAGTTATTTGCGGCAGCATATCCGAAATATGATGTAGAAAAAAAACTAGACGTGATGTGACAAAACAACCAATCTACATGTTTGAAATCAGCAGTTGAAAAAATGCATATAGAATCACTTTAAAATTCTTATTCATCAAAAATGACGCAGACCAATGCACTGGGCTGCGTTTGAAAAAAAAAATTGTGATGTCTGAAGTTTTTGAACAATTTCATATACGTATTCCCCGCTAGATCACGAAAATTGATCTTAGCTTTTCTTGCTCTCATCACGTCACGTGTTTATTTATTATGGTAAAAAATTGTTTTACACATTTAATGTTATTTTCTTCAAGCAGTCTTTCCATGCTTCATGAATATGCAACTTGTTGCAATTAGTAACTACCAGAAAAGAAAGACAAGAATATGATATGGAAAACAAGAAAAACGTGGTTAAAATTGAACCTTTTACTATGTATTAAACAAGTCACATAAGAGAAAAGGATTATTGCCTAAAATTATACTGGTTAAAATGATGGAAGAAAGCAAAAGGAAATAAATGAAGACGAAGACTATGAAGAGATCCAACATAGCCAAAAATATACCTTTTGACGATCAAAAATGCCTGAAAAATAGGAACCTTATAGAAGATAGTTAATTGATATAAGGTGCTCTCCATAAATTGTACCCTGACTGTTTCAATGGTTATACCTAATTTGCTATTTATTTTTAAGGTCTTTCCACTATTGTTGTTTAATTGTAAATCTTTATGCTACACATACATCTCAAATTAATATTAAGAAACAGACATTGACCTAATTGCTTTTCGTTCGGTGAGTCTTACAGGCTTCATTCTCTTTTGAGGCACCAACTCAGTAGTCTGCCATCAGTTTATTTATATCCCAGCTGCCTTTGGGTACCTTTCCGTCCATAGTTCCAAACACTCTTAGATGGAACCTCTTCCCCTTGGTTCCTCACTAAAATCACCCAATTTGCAGGAAAATAAGAGTATCCAAATTTAGAGGCCAGAAAATGAATTTTAATGGACATCCGAACACCCATCTTCTTAAAGCTTTCCAGCAGATTTTTAACAATTTCTTTTTATACTGGGGATTACGATGGTTTCCAAGGAAGCATCAGTAAAGCAATTAATTTTGAAAATTCAATCCAACGCTTCCTTTTCTATTTTCGAGGTAAATCATGCGTGACCTTTAAATCTCATCATCTTTCATTAAAACTTCTAATTTTTTTGAGGACCATCAAAAAATTACTTGAAAAGCGAATTTAGCTAATCAAATTGACAAATGTGTGGACGAAACTTCATCTTAATTATAAAAAATTAGGAAAGGGTCATGCATTTCTAATGAATATCCTCACATTGCCTTTACATAGTTTTTTCTTTAAACCTAGGATTTAAATATCCTCCAGCCATAAGTGCGTAGGAAGTAAAATGTTATTTGCGATCAAGACAAGTGGGACTGAAAAGGCAGCAATGACGATTGTTAGAAATCTAAGGTCTGAAAAGTGAGAATTCTTGCCAGGTCAGGGGGTGCCAGTGATTCTGTATTAAAATGCTTTGTCATCCGCCTCCGATCTCCTAACTATCCCATTAAACAAAGAGAAATCACGCGCTACTTGTCATGGGTTTTTGATGTAAACCTCCTTTGGTCATCCTAATATCAAAATATCAAGGTTATAACCTGCAAATATAAAACATTTTTAGGTGAGCTGGTTTTTCCTTTTTTTTTTTTTTTTTTTTTGGCCCCCATAATGTATATGCAATTATTTAAGTTAAAATTAAATTTCAAATTTATTAATTCTAGCTATAAGCTTTCTATTATAAATTAATTATCGAAGATATTTCTACATTTACCTTGAGATCACAACAAGTTTCACTGATGGTCATTATATTTGAGGACATCCAGAAGTGTTTTTAAATTTCATAATCTTTTCAGTGTAGTTAAAATAGAATCTCTTTTTATTAAAAAACTTGAGCCAGACATTAATGACCATTGAATTGCGACCCAGCACGTCTAATTGAGATTCTAGCTAGTAATGAATTCAATAAAATGAATTAGTCTCCAGTCAAGATGGTTTAATATACAATAACTCCAATAAGGCTTATGATCAAAACCTTTTAATATGTCATAAATTCCGGAGAGCGAATATATTAAGATTGTAGTGTATCGTGACTTGAGAAAAGAATTGCATGAAAAATCCTCACAACTTGGTCCCTTATTCCTTGTATTGTACTCAGAGAACTCACCGATGATATGTTCTTCTAAGAATGGCAAGTAAACATTGCTCCTCCCTAAGACGAGGAGCCAAGAAGCTGTTGGACGATTCTTTGATATAAGACAAGCTAACAAAATACGTCTTGGGAAGGTGCATTGAGTTTTGTGATATGTGTTAAACGGTTTGCTGGGCCGTCATATTTGAAACAAATACATGATAGGTCATGAATGATATGCTTTCAGACGGTCCGAATCGGCAATCTTGAAAGTACTATTTGGTAATAACATGGCACATAACTTCTATTTCTAAAATTCACAAGCCTCATAGAGGGTAGAGGTTTTCTGGGTTACAGGAATCTTTGGTCCATTGGGGAATTTCTGGGTTATAATAGCAGATGTTCACAAATCTGGATACTAATAGACGGGCAAATGCATTTTGTTCTTATTAATAGTGTTTACTCCTAGGGAAACAAAAATGTGGACAATTTTATAAAGTAATTAATGGAATAAAGGTATTGAATAAATGCTCATCATAAGACATGTGTAAAACACTTCAAATTCTTTACATATATTCTGATCATTATAACTTACCTTGTTATAAATATGTTGTGTCAAACAAAAGTAGCAATCTGTCACATGATCCTTCTCCCTCTCTCCACATTCATAGGAGTATTACCAAAAGAGGTAATGCCTTTACCTTTCCTGTGCTCCATCTTCTTAGGCATTCAACACAGGTTAACGACCAACAATATTCTATGAAGGGAGAGCGCAAGGAATTACCGATTGTTTCTTAGATTTTGGCTCCCAATCTTTAATTCCCAAAATTGATAGCATAAAGATTACCGGGTATAGAGCCTTTTACAAATAATGGGTAGATGTTTGAACTCTGGAGCGGCCTGCCAATGGACCAACTTTTCCACATAAATATATAGCAAAAATTTATATTTGGGTGTTAATAAATGTTGCGACTTAATTCTATTCATGTGCAAATAAATCCTTTAATTTACATTGAGGAATGAAAATTCATATTTAGAACGCTGATTGGGAGAGACATTGAGGGATAAGAGAAAACTTAAAAGACAAGTACTAATTAAAATATTTAAAGCAAAGCAATAAGGTAGAATAGACTAACTATTTCATAATAACATATTAACTAAACACGTAAGTGAAGCTTTAGAAATTAAAATATTTTTCTTTCTTACATTCAAGCACTAATTGCAGTTGTTAAAATAGAAATAATTTGAACATTAATTTTGTCCTTTAATTTGAAATTATATTATTCAGTAAACGGGAATTTAACTACAAAATAGTAAAAAAGAATACTGACAGTAAAATAATGTGCTTTACAAACTAAAAAGGAAAATAGGGAATTTTTATAGTGAAGCAGACAAAAAAAAGGTTGTGAAAAATTCAGAAAAAACACGCAAAATACCTGCATGATTAGAAAAAATAAACTAGAATACGTAGATGGTGACAGAATAACAAACAATTGCATATATTTGAATCAGCCCCGTGGAAAATGCATTTTATAGACATCACTTTAAAAATTCTTATTATCATGCAAAATTAAGTTTGAAATGTCAAAGATCTAATTTTTGCATATTTTTTAATCTCATATTGTTCATTTTAATTTTAAACAAAAGTAGAACAAGTTTTTAAAAACCTAAAAGCGTTACTGGTTAATGTCAATAAATTTGCAATTAAAAAGCACTAGAAATTAGTCTATCAGTTAAGCATTGATATGTATATTTTTTGAAAAGGAAATTTATTTTAATAGAGTTACAATTGTTACCTATCAATTTTAAAACATCGTGGATCATATTTTTTTAAAAATAATTTTGCCACCGTTCATGTTATGAATATATTAGAAAACTTTAGGAAAATTCAATTTTATTTTAATTAATTATTTAGAATCTATTTTAAACAATATAATCATAAATTTTATTGTTATAAATTTATTATTTATAAATTTCTATTATTCTTGAAAAACTATGCAACTCACATAATTAGTCTATAAAAAAAATCAACTTACAAAACATTTTCATTGAAGGTACATAAAAATAAGATATTTTAGCTTATATATTTAATGCATTTTCAGTTGCCCTTGGTCGATGTATATTGACTATTCGCACTTACACTCTATTGTATCATACTAAATCGGCCTTCCGCCGATGGACCATATTCAAAATTTTTAATTATATATTATATCTGAGTTTCTCATAATATTCTGGATATTACATTAATTGAACTATAATACCTTAATATTGTTTGTAATTAAATTATTATACCCCCTTAAATTAAAGGTTCGAGAAAATTATCTTTATTCAACATCTACATTACGTCATCAGCGTTCGAGGACATTTATATTATTATTTGACAATACGTAAATATACTTTATTTATGTACAAATGTCTAAACCTCACCAATATTGGAGAAATATTTAGATATTTCTGAAAATCTATGATAATAATTGTGCATCCTTGATAAATGCAAAAAAAACTACTATATATTGCTGGTAAAAAATTCACATTCAAATATTTTAGAAATCACAAAATATCAAGAAATATTTATTCAATTATATGTATTCTAAAATATGCTTTCAAGTACTGAATTGGAGAAAAAATTCAAGTAAAAAAAATCAGTAGCTTTGTACTCTGTGTGTGTGTGTAAGAAGAGAGAGAGACGAGAGAGAGAGAGAAGGAAGAAGAGAGATGAGAGAGAGAGAGACGAGAGATGACGAACAGACGAGAGATACGGAGAGAGAGAGACGAGAGAAGAAGAGAGGAGACGAGAGAGGTTTTGTATTACATATAAAATTTTGCAGAAAAAGTCTTATGAACTTTAATCTAATGAATCTGGACACTTTCCAGTTTATGTAACATTTTTTTTTCAGTTCGTATTTTAATGTAATGGGCCTTGTATTAAGCCTTATAGATATATATATATAATTATAAATATTTAATATAATAATTATTAATATTTATTATTATTATCTGGTATATATTATATAGTATAATAAAAGTTACCCTATGACAATATGTAAGTATAATAATATCACTGCATATATTTAATACCCTATCATATCATATATAATATATATTGTTAATATTATATACTAGCAACTAATACATATCATATATATATATATAAAATTATATATAGAATATATTAATATATTGGGTATATATATATTTAATAATATAATAGTAAATATATACTCATATATATATATAGTATATTATATGTTTGATTCCCATATATTTTACATAAAATCAATTGAAATCATTATTGGAAAGCGAGTTTTTCATTCAGTTTATTTATTGCAAACAATATCGGGATTTTGGTTTCCAAC
>JABUQX010037862.1:17500-21535 GCA_015478945.1 Trachelipus rathkii
ATTATTATTATATATATTATATATATTATATATATATATATATATATATATATATATATATATCTTTATTATTATATATATATATATATTAATATATTAATATATTAATTTTATATATATATATATATATATATATATATATATATATATATTTATATATATATATATATATAGTTATTATATATATATAGTATATCTATATTCTATATATTATATATTATATATATATATATATATATATATATATACTATATATATATATATATATATTAATAATATATATATATATTAATAATTAGTATATATTATATATATATATACCATCCATAAATTACGGAGATCATTTTGAATAACAGTTAATGTTGGAGCTAATTTGGTAAGATATGCTCGATTTTTACGCAGATTAAGGTTATTCGTGATTAATATGCTAGTAATAATACTTGAAATATTAATCCTGGAAGTAAGAAGTCTTTAGAACTTTGTAAGGGGCTGGTTTGACTGGCTGAGGACGGCAAACTTACTGTCGTGAAGAGGAATGAGAGAGGAAGCGTGATAGAAAGAGAAATGGACAGACGCAGAATGGATGCAGAAGCTGATGAGCGAAGGATCGCAGCATAGAAAGATGCTAAAGAGTCAGAAGAAAGGATATTGAAGAAAAATTAGATGCTGAAGATAAACAGCGCCAATGAGGCAAAAAGCAATAGCGCCTCCAATTCTCTCTACACTACTACACCTGATTTCATAGACTACCGTTAAATTGAAGACTAATTTTATGAGAAGTAAACACATCGAAGAGTCATCACCTTATTGGAAAGCGTATCAAGAATATACAGAGAACGATACCCATGCTTTAGGTTTGTTTAACGACCAAAGCCATGCAGTATATAGAGCTTACTATGAAGATTCTTTCAAGTTTCGATTTACTAAAGAAAGCATTACTCGTTAGATATGCCTTACAGAAAGTGGATATCTTCGAATTAAAGATCTACAGATGATAATCCGGCAGGTATATATATGAAAAAGTACTTGATGCCTAAGAATGGATTACTGCCGCGGATGTTTAAAGAGAGTGTTGAATGATATACTAAAATTTATTTGCATTGGATAAGTATATTGGTACGGTGCCGAAGAGCTTGCTGCTTTTCTCAAGGAGAGAAATGATAACGAATGGATGAAATCGTCACAAGCTCTGAGAATTATTTGCAGGCACATAATACTAATCTATGCACCACGAATAGTACAGCAGGTACTTTGAAAAGCAGCAAACTAACGGTTTAAAATTTTATGACAGAAAGCCAGATACAGTAGCCACACTGCAACTAAGTAAGTGAGTCCGGCGAACGTTGCAAAAGCAACGGTAAGACGCAAATGATTTCACCGAGAATCAACCTGGAGCAGAGAGATTTTGTCACCTGCTAGCAGTGTACAGAAGAGGCACGTAACGAAGTAATTGTCGTGTGTGCTTGAAGTAATGCGACAGGAGCTTCAATACTCATTATGAAGGCAGAGAGATGACACGAAACTACGTTGGCTGCAGAGACTATTTCTGCGAGAAAGAAGACTGGTCTACAGGTTGAAGGTAGTGGCAAAGAGTAGAAGTCTGTATGGTGGGTGGGTGCGAAGACGAACCCCATCGCCTGCCAGTCGTTTGTCGGCTTTCTAACGGTTATCAATGTTCGTTGCTTAGAGACACGGATGCAATTGGACGATGATTAAGGCAAAGGGTAAATGTTCAATGAGCTCTACTACCGAGAATATGCGAATTGAGATTTTAGAGACAATACTGTGAAGAATTTTCCATTCTATGTAATTGAATCTCACATTACACGGGAAGACCTAAGGCTGTTATGATGCTGATGTCGTGTATGATTGATACTTGGGAACATTGATGGAGTTTTACTCCAGATCAGCCTTGAATGCAAGTTGGGATGGGTCTAAGTGCCGAGTCTTTGCGAATGCAAGAGTTGCAACTTCTGTGAAGTTAGGATCCCAGTCATCTTAAGGCGAAGAAGAGTATGATCGCAGATTCGTCTACTTATTGAAATACCCTAAAATAGTCTACAATCGCAGAAGGGGCGTGAAAGTTAGCCAAAAGAAGTTAGAATGATATCACTCTAGAGATAAAGGTAATGTCAGGGTGTCACAGAAGAAGGAATTCCCGCGAAGCTACTGAGAAGTCTACAGGGTCTGTATTTACAAATGCGAGAACATCATTTATTGAAGATTCTGATGAATCAGAAAAATCCCCCAGGTGAAGGGTCGAATCTTGTGCTCCTGGGACAGTATATGATTATTGATGACGATCCAGAATTAAATAAGTCTCAGCGAGAGACAGAGCTATTAAGGACAACAAAAAAATTATCCAACTCTTAATAAAATTGGAGTCAATTGAAAAGGGAAAGAAGCTTCTATTGATTAGGACGTATTAATTCAAAGAGTGATAGAGAATAATATAGCGAATGTAACTTTATAGTACTAACGAATTTAGAAACAGGTTTGAGCTAGCTCATGACGAGGTATTTGGCGGGCAACCAGGAGTGAAGAAAAATATGGGTAAGATAACCCACACTTTTACTGGCAATATATATGAAGGATGTAAGTTTTTGCTACTCTTGTGACATCTGTCAAAGGCTTGTTCCGAAGGCAGAGTGGCAAAGGTACTTTGTGTTCAATGACGATCATTGCAGGGGCTTTAAAAGGTGTGATGGACTTATTGACCGATAATACCACGTCATCTGAAGGGCATCATATGGTTGTTAATAGTGGAAGTGGCACGCGGTACCCCGAAGCAATACTTTAAAGTATTCCTGCTAAGAAGGATGGCATAGAACGTTTGATGAGTCTATTAATGCGCTTAGGTGTTCCACAGAAGTGTTTCGGATACTGAACCAGTTATATCACTACTGAATGAAGGACGTGGCAAAATGCCTCAACATGAGACAATATAAACTCAAGCATATTCTCATCCTATGACCCAGGGAGTCAAGAAAAGTTTAATGGGCACATTAAACATGCTCAAAGAGAATGTGCCACGACAATTAAAGGAAATGGACTAAATTCATTGAACCATTTTTATTGTATCGAGAAGCGCCACAATGATCTATACTGGTTTCTCAACCGTTTGAGCTTTTGTATGGAGATAGTCAGCGGACCATGCAGATCCTTCATGAATTTGGGCCGCGATGTCGATTCGAGCAGGCAAAGTCATCATAAAAAGTATGTATATTGATTACAGGAGAGATATAAACGAAACATTAGCATGACACGAGAAAACTTTCAAGGGTGCGGTAAGCGAAACGATTCGTATGACAGAGGGCGAAATAGAATTATCAAAAGCACCAGAAATATGCACTGGTTTCTCTTCCAAATCTCAAATAAAATGCTCATGAGATGGGGGGGCCACTAATGAGGCGGATGCCCGTGTTCAGGACAATTATAAAATCAGTGGAGATGTGGTCAAGCGTACGCATATTAAATCTGTAAAGAATACACTGAAGAGAGAAGATCGCGGTACAGAGGAATGAAAACAACGATCATGATGTAAGGAGCATTGTTGTTCTTCTAAAGGTGGAAGAATGAGAGAACATTCCAGTTCAGATGTAAAACATCAGCTTTGAAAAGAAAAGAAAGTCTGAGATTAAAAACGAAGTGGTAGAAGTTTTTTTTCAGATTCATGGTAACTGAGTGACTCTTTAAGCGCCCCAAAAGACACATTATGATATACTAGAAACGGCGCTTCATGATCAACCACGTGAATTGAATCTTGATGAAATTCCTATTCGTCTGCAAGCCATTACCCTACATAACAGACAGCGGGGCAGAGTTGAGAAAAGAGTCTGATAAAATGTTAAAAAATGGGGGTTAAGTGAGTCCACCTCTCCAGATTCTCAGGACCGTGTGGTAGTGGTTACAAGAAAAAGGATGGTACAAAGATCTGCATGCAATTATTGTGCCCTTCATCAAGTGCATCTTCGATTCCTGAAACCATGAGACTACTCAGACTTGTTCACGAAAATTGCAATGTAGTATTTCAGC
>JABUQX010037863.1:0-14171 GCA_015478945.1 Trachelipus rathkii
TATATATATATATATTAATAATATTATACTATATAAATATTATTATTATATAATATATAATAATTATATATAAATATATAGTATATCATTATGCTTCGTAATTTATAATAATATGTGTAATTTTGGCTATTAATTTTATTATTATATTAACTCTCATAGAAGTTTAAGTTATGACTATATATGCAGTTTGCTATAATTTGAGAAATGATGAATTAAGTTATATTGCGTTATCGTCAGAAGACGTATGGCTTTTCAACTGAAATCAGATCAACTACATCTTATAAACATCAGGCCCGTGTTCGGTTTCATAATACCTTACTTGTAACTTTGTATGTATTATTTACGGCTTCACTGTAGTTATTAAAGTACTCTAGTAAAAAATATATAAAATGTTCTTTATCACTTCCCTAAGAGATGAATTACCATAGTGATAGTACCTATAAAATTATAATAATATTATGTATATACATATATATTCTATATATATAATATATAGTATAGTAGTATAATATATATATAATACTAATATATGTATAATATATAACACCTCAGTAGCTGAGGGCCTATAGGTGTACGCTCTATAATTTATCTCCGGTATGCGGAGAAGTGAGCCGGTACGCAAATGACAGAGCCATCCTCCTTCGATTGACGTTTTAGAATCGCTTAAGCTAGGCCTGCACAACAGGTACGAGAAGCGAAGATAACGAGGAGCTGGTGTTGGAGTGACAAGGTATGTAATGAGATCAAGATGAGGGCGAGGATACGATAAGGTGAAGTGGTAATCATCTTAGCAGATATTAACGGACTTGTGGATATGAGCATTCGCAGGAGGTGGTGAAGATGGGAGGTGACGGTAGGGTAAGAGGAGAGAGAAGAAAAGGTAAAAGATCTGGTTCAAAGAGATACAAGGAGTGTGGATGATGGAAGAGTATACCATGAGGGTAAGATGTAAAGGAGGAGGAAGTATATATCGTACTGAGGAGGAGATGAAGGAAGTATGGAAAGAATCTGGTACATAGGATAAAGAAGAGTGGTTAGTTATAATCCAAAGGAATTCCAGAAGTTTGGTTGAGAACAAGAGTCCGAATCGTTGAGACTGATCAGTAGAGATTATCGCCCTTCATAAATAGGCAGGTTTAGAGACTAGATCGAATCGTATATATAACGTCAGGTAAATCAGAGTAGGAAAGCGTATTAACATGAAGATATCTTACTTCCTGTTACCGAAGTAAGCTAACCGGGGGAAGGTGCATAGTCTGTAACTTATTAGGTTATAGTAAATGGGAGGAACGGTGGGATCCATTCCTCCACCTAAAACATGGGTAACATAGAAGAGAATTTTCGGCATGTAAAGGAGTGCGACCTTTTGCTGGCGGGTCGGAGTAGGTCTTCCAGGAGAGGGCACAGCGTCTCAAACGGGTGAGGTATAGGGTGGGATCAGAAGTAGCAGGAGGGAAAGATTGAGAATAAGAACTCGCTCCGCAGACGGAAGGGTAGAGTCCATAAATCGAGTTCGGACAGCCTGAACACTGAAGGTCTTCCTTAACGGCCGTGCGTATACCAAGCCATAACCAAAGGGAGAGCTTTCGTCCAATGTTCTGGTTGTGGGTGTGCCATGGAAGAGGCTTTAAGCTGGTGGTGAAACCTTTCACAAATCCCGTTCGAGATAGGGTGGAAACTGGTTGTATGGATTTTCTCAGAACCTAGCAAGCCGATCAAATCTTCTCCAAAGGAAGGATTCGAAAACGTCCGAACCATTGAATCCGTTGTGACGAGAGAGGGGATGCCAAACCTGAGAGATCCATGGATACAAGAAAGCCTTTATGCAATAGATTCACGCTGTAGCAAGCCAGAGAGTGGGGAATGAGCTCTTTCGTCCAACTGAGTAAACGCGATCAACTTACCAGGTGATGGATATATCGCTTTTGCCATTGTAGAAGATGTGGGGAGAGTCCCAAACAATGTCGATGTGGAACTCTCTCAAACCGTGACCAGGAGGGCAAGAAAGTACCTAAGGGAGCTTTAGTATGTCTTTGCCACTTTGGAGCGCTGACAAGCCATACAGGCGCGGACCCAGTTCGCTACGTCGGCGTTAACTTTTAGGCCACAACAAAAACGAGCCGTTACCAGTTTGCGTGAAGCCTGACGCCAGGGTGTGAAAGCGAGTGGTAGATTGCGAAGACTGCCTTCGCAGAGAAGAACGAAAGGGCGAGGGTGGCCTGTTGAAGTTTGAAGTGTCACACAAGAGTCCTTCTCTTATCGCCAGAGAAGAATTGAGCAACTGAGCTGTAAAGAAGAGTCCTGCTGAAGATCAATATTGTATTGCTCCTGGCACGTGGCCATGGCTGCATAATCAATGTCAGGAATGGGGAAAGAGCCGTTAATTTTCAATCCGAGAACAAGAGCATTCCGCGGTGAATTATCCACTACCAGCCGGAGATGTGAACTTATGTCTGTGTAAAACTGGGAAACGAATATCAAAGATGAACGAGCTTCACGGGGGTGAGTGACGTTCATTTACCGGTGAAGCCATTGTCGAAGTGATCGCTTTTGTGGTCGCGTCGGCATGTGGAGATCCCGTCCTTCCAAAAATGTAGACCTGAATAATGGCGAACATCAGGTGACATAGCAAGCATTCCGTCCAAGCACATACCTTGTTCGGCGGTTGCAGCTTGCGTGTAACAAGAAGGCAGTGGGCACCATTCACCCCTTTTGGAACTGCTGAAGCACCGCAACAACAGCGTCAATCGAGGCATCTACCTGCACTCTCGCCTGGTCGTGTATGCGTGGGGAGTGAAATCTATTAAAGAGTGGCGGAAAGCGCCAGAGGGCTCTGTTGGAAAGCCTCAAAAACAGAGCTCTGCTGCCGGATGCAAGTCCGCTTTATGCTGGTGCTGCCTCGCTTGTAGGTCGAAGGAGTGCGGTAACGGGCCTAAGGAGGGATGCCGCTGATTTCCAGAAATCTGTGGTAAAAGTTGGATCATTCCCAGATATTGACGAGTTGCTTTTGATTTTGGGAACGAGGAAAGGCTCTATAGCGGCGTACACGGTTTCTACAAGAGGCAAATACCTCTCAGCCCGTAGACTGGTGTGACCAAGGAATTGTACAGGAGAAGACGCGCCGAATACGCACTTTGGTAGATGTGAGACGAGATTCCCGCATCATCCAACTCACCAAAAACGCGCACGCGAGGTGCATGCCATGAGGTTGTCTTCAGGCAGAGGTAGGAAGCGACTAAAACGATCATCTAAATATGCCAAGCAAAAGGAAGGGCTACGGAGGATAGAATCGATGAACCCCTGGAAGGACTGGCTGCATTTTTCAAACCGAATGGCATTCTTGTATTCTCAAAGAGGCCAAAGGGGGTGATTACAGCTGTCTTGGGAACGTTCTCCGGAGCCACGGGTATCTGATGGTAGGCTCGAATTAAGTCCAAAGAAGAAAAAAATGGTGTTCCAGACAGGTGGGAAGTGAAACTTTGTATATGCGGTACAGGCTACCTATCCGGTGTTGTGGTCAGAATTCAAAGCCCTAAAAGCACCACAGGGTCTCCAATGCGCCGTGGTGCTTTTACGGGACCATGTGTAGCGGAAAACCAACAACTTTTGAAAAGGCGCACAATATGCCTCAAAGTTTGCAAACTATGTGATCAATACTCGGCCATCAATTATAGTCGAGCCTTTGGACTATAATCGGGTGAGTAGAGGCGGCGAGCTTCGAGCAATATGGTGAGGTGGAAAGTGCCAGTGAGTGGGATTCAGATATTAAATGATTATGTTCAAATACAAGAAATAGCTTAAGAGGGATGATTCTGAAGAGATAAAGGATGCAATAAAGAAGGAAAGTCCTCTACTGCCAGGATAGAAAGGAGGGAGTAAACATCTAACATTAAGATAGAAAGAAGCCGTATGAGCGACTAAGCGTGAAAATGCCTACTTTATATTAGCTTACTGTAAATAAGAATCAGCTAGGGATAACCTGATTAGAATGATAAGTTATAAAATGAGATAGTAATATCTATATAACCGATCAACTATGAATACAGCCTGTATTTAACAGAAGTTCTTAACCGATAGTAAGAAATTAGAATAATGGGAACGATCAATAAGAAGTCAATATTAGTTGTGAAGCCATGCCCGAAGAGTGTAATTCCGGAGACAAACGGACTGTGTCAGCTCCTGGCACCAGAATATTCAAGGTATCAGACGAGAAAAACTACCACGGGAAACTGGCATAGGACTGGAGTAAGATCAGATCTCAAATACGTATATACAAAAACGCTCTCCATATATACCTATATGAGGAAATGATAGATGCCAATAGAGCGAAGAGATTAACGGTGAGCCTGAAAGAGGGATATAAGCCTATAAGTATTCTTGAGAGAAAGGGTTGTTAGTGGTAAATCGACAAGGCAGTACTGAGAGCCGAGGAATCGATCAATAAAGGCTAAAGTTTAGTGGATATATGAATCGTAGATACTGAAGAACATTTCCTGGTAGTAGTAGTAGGATAACGTAAGTAAAGTAAGCACAGCATCTCCCGTGGTCTAGCCCTAAACTAGACGGGCTGGCTGTCCGACGTTTCCCTGAATAGAGGGGCAGGATAGGATATAGATTTATAGCATTTATTCTTAGGCAAACCATGCCCCGAAATAGTCAATGTGTAATTAAATAAACTAGTACTATCATAGGATGATACCTGGCTAGCTGGCGTGAATAGGAACGAAAGCTAAGAGGGTGACGGAAGGACAGCGAAAAGGACGAAAGTGAAAGGAGTTGTAGATCTACGAAGAGCTAGAAAGTGTTATTATATTTAAATTGCCGACTGTATGAAGAAGAGAATAGGACCCAGTTTTAATAAATGTCTGAGCTCAAATTATGTAGCCAGTTTTCTATATAGAATCCGAATACCCGGGTTATTCCTCTAGCGCTGCCGAAGGAGGATGAGGTTGACTCTATAGTAGCGGTAGAAGGCTACGGAATAGGATATGAGGTAGGTAGAGTAATATAATGGAGGTTTAGAGCTGGATAGGTAAGGCAAAGGAAGGCGGTATTAATGAGAACAGGAGGTAGGAGTAGGAGAGTGACGTGAAGGCGATGATGTAGAGTATTGGGAATCTTAGTTGGCTGTTGAGTATTGCAGATGGTTGAATTATATAGAGAGTGCGAGAGTCGAAGAGGTAGGGAAAGAGAGGAAACGGCGTAAAGAGGTGTGGACCAAAGGCTCCACCGGAGGGCGCAAAATTCTGTCTGACACTAAAACAATAAAACCAATGATGAGTAGAGACAATAAACGTCGGTTCATTGAATTTAAGCAGTTCACGGGTATCTTGTGTAAGTCGAGACTAGATAGCATTATTCTGGTATAGGAAGTAGGGTGCTAAATTAATATATCTAAATTACACCGTGTATAGAAACCGTGAATATATAGAGGCTCATTACGCCCACCCACAACTCAGGCATCTCTTACCTATATTAATTCAAATATCTGAGTGTTATCTGGTTACGTTCACTCAGTGCAGATGCTATCCAAGTCAATATTTCCTAAATTGTTCTCTCATGGTGGGAGGCCAAAAGACTTGGTTCGTAAATAATAAGGGTTTATTGAAGCTGAGTGTTATTTAGTATAGGTAGGTTGGTATAGAAAGTTTTCTAGTTGTGTCCAGACTATCCGACTGATAGATTATTGAAGAGGCTAAAAGATATATTCTTGGTAGAGCAATATCACGAATCTCGAAACATATCTCTCCTTCTCACTTTAGATGGTCAGGGACGCAGCTTGACTCTATGTAGTATAATACCCAGGTTCAAACCAAACGCTTCGGGATTGTTGACGAAGAAAGGTTGCAAGTGGAAGATGCTGCTGAGGTAGAGTAGTTACAAGTTAGTATGAAATATCGTTCGGTAGAAAGGTTGTGTCTACGGTATAAGCGTGATGTAAAGATATGATAAGTAGATATTTATAAAATAAAAAGCATAAGAGGTACAAACTAGCTGTAGTTCTATCCCTAAATTAACAACCCGAGATGCGAATGTGGGATACACATTCAGAGGGCATAGTATCAATACATCAAATACCTTCTAAGAGATAGCTGAAGGTACCAAGGGTTAAAATGAGGCTGCTGCGATATAAATAAATATAGTAGCATCACAATAAAATAACTTAATATATATATGATATATTATATATTAATTAATAATATTAATAATTATATAATATAATAATTATATAATATTATATTATAATTAATATATATATATATAAATATTATTAATATATTATACTATATATATATATATTTAATTATAGATAATATAATTATATCATTATATATATCTATATACCTATATATAATATTATATATATATTATAAATATATATAAATATTAATATAATATATATATATATATATGAATAAATTATATCTAATTATAACTATATTATATAATAATATATAAATATATTAATATTTAAAAATAAATATATATATATTATAATTAAATATATATATATAATATATAATATATTATATATATATATATATAATAAACATTATTTTATATATATACAATATTATAGTATATTTATATTATATATTGTAGTATATAATATTATATATATATGTTGTTATTTATATATTATATAATATATATATATTATTATATATAATATCAATATATATATATATATTATATATTATAATATATATATATATAATATATATATATATTAAATATATATATATACTATATATAATATATAATAATATATATATACTTATAAATTTAGTAATAAAAAACTAATAAAACTAATTTTTTGTTTATACTATTATTATTTCTTATTTTAATATTAGAAGTGAAGTTTGATAAGAGGGTAATCACAGCAATCAATAAATTGTACAGGTTACTATCTTGTAATGGGATATACCACACAAGGTATAGATAGATTAAATTAAATAAATCAATAATTACATAATAATAATATATAATAATTAAATTATAAATAATAAAATATATATAATAATAATAAAATATAATAATAATTTAATTAGGTTATATAAATAATATACTATAATATAATATATTAATAATAATAATTAATAAATAATATAATAAATAATTAATATATATAATCAATAATTATAATAATAATAATTTATTAAATTAATATAAATAATAAATAATTAAATAATTATAATTTAATAATAAAGCGAGTACTTATAATGAAGAATAATAAAAAACAATACCCACAGTAGTTTTTTAAAAGGAAGAAAAAATTTAACTCCGTGGGACCGGACTAAGCACCAAATATATTATAAAATGATTCCTGTAATGCAACTAGTAAATGGGGCAGGAGAACTGGTATCTCTTATTATTGGTCAGTTGTGTTCAATAGCACGGTCAGCTTTGAATAGCTCAACACTGCCAACGGAAAGCCTCTACTCATTGGAGGGAGGCAGGCGCGTCTTCACACCGCGCAGAAAAGACATGAGGACAGTACCAGCTATGAGAGCAAATATAGAGCGCCAAATCAAGACATAGTGAGTCTAGGGGCTAAAGGTCATAAAGTAAGGGAGTTACTCCACGCTCAGAGAAAACACCACACAATAGCCGACAGAACGTACAAACACCATAGAATAGAGGTGCGGTCTATGGTATAAAGGATTATGCATCTTGACTGTGTAATGAGAGTGTGTTAGAGTATTAGTATCATCACCAAATGGGGAAGATCAAGACTACTTCGCATCCCTCTTTGCGGCGACGATACTGATCTTGAAGCTGCGTCGGGTGCTATATGGAGGTGATCGTGATCTCTTTAAGGTCGTGACTGGAAGTGTAAAGTTTTAATTCTCCTCGTGTATACAAGATCTCTTCATCTGTTCGTACTATGCGTAATTACTTATAACACAAAAAGTGAATAGCGCTTCAAGCATCGTACCCCCCGCGTAAGATGACTACTGATCAAGAAAAAGTAGAAACACATAACAGAGAAAATTCAGGATTACAAGGCCGTTGGAGACTTCTATGTTGTACTCTGACAACCACTTGTCAAAAAGCCGGGTGAAATCCAGGGTTTACTCACTGAGATCAATGAGATAACTACTGTACCAGAAGAATCTCCTAAAAGAAAAGATGACAGCTGTAAGTGAAGACGCTTATGGTATAATAGTAGCGAGAGTATTAGATTAGAAGGTATAAGTATTATCGAGAGAGCTGTTCTTTAAATATAATCGTCACTACATTTTATTCTTTAGTGAGGGAAGAGACAGCGTTTGCTCCACGCGATATAGCATGAAGTCAGCAGGAAGCATTGACTGATTAGACATTTCAGATGGAAATGTTTATGGTCTTCATCTTGAAGCGTGACCAAAAAGAGTATCAATTAGTCATTGCAGAGAGACGAGAAGCTAGCTCGTTGTAATGATATTAATTACCATGATAACGTTTAGAGAGGTGTCTTTAGAGAGGAGATCTTGAAAAAAGAAGGTTTAGCTTCCCCGAATATTTTATCATGTCGCATAAATGCAGCATGTACATTTTAGGATGATAAAGAGAATACTTCACATCTTTCGTAAACCAAAGGAAGAAATTCATTTAGTTTGTGAAAGAGAGAAAACTGTATATGTAGATCTGCAAGTATAAACCCGCCAGAAACAAGGTTTTCTGCCCGATATCATTCGCAATAAAGCACACAGTTACAAATTTGGTTACTGGGGGAAATTCTATAGACTCACTCACAGGAGAGCACATATATAGAATCCGAGGCATAACGAATTGAGCTTGGAATATGGACCGCGTATATTCTGATAGAAGGTAAAATCTTAGAACGGAAGGACGGAGAGGAAGAATGTATATGGAAGAGAGGAGAGGAGGGTACGAGTACATGACGGAGAGAGAGCGATAGGAGTGAAGAGTTATGGGAATGAGGAGATGAAGAGATAGAGAGGAGGAGAAGAATCGAGTTAGAAGAGGAGAAGATAATGGAGGGAACAAGAGGTTACGAGAGAGATGAAAGAGAAGAGACCTGAAGAACACGCAATAGTGACGAGATTTAAGAGATGTAAACGTAGGTTCGCTTCCATCACAACTCTGCACCAGCCTGTATATCTTAGTCCAACCCTTTGAAAGAAAGCTAACTAGCACAAAGAGACGGAGTATGTAGGAATACCCATAACAGGAGCTCTTGGGACTGACAGTGAGAGATATTTTTAAAGCTTGCATAGCTTTCCATAGAGAATTACGCATATTAAAGTCAATATTTACACCCAAGTGGATGTTGCTGGGAGATCTCTGACCTTGCAATGACCTTGCATATTCGTACATAATCACACACTTGTGGATGAGAGTCTTATAAAGAATCATCTTATCCTTTTAAAGATCTTTTAAACATTCTGAAACGCTTAACAACACTAAGTTTTCTGTGTGATGTTACAGCGCATATTTATCACTCTCTCGAAATCTGAGTAATTCACAAGTGAATCGACCACCATCCACACTTCACAAACCTTGTAATAAACAATGCGGATCTAACCAGGTATCCGCCTGTTCTATTATCGATCATACGTTTTACGTCCTCAGGGTTAGATATGTTGTGGAGGAGTAGATTACATAAACGTCTATTTTGAGAAGCATAATTAGAGAGAGACTCACACGCATTAAGACCGCTATATACTTTTATTTTACTTACACCACATATAAACTTTATAAGTTCTAAAGAGAGTTTACAGTAAACGACTATGTGTTATCTAACTATTTCCACTCTAAAGTCTTCTAACATGTACATTCTGAACTTACACTTACAGCAGCATCTATGACGACCTATGAGTTCATAAAATTATGGCTATATAATAATTGCTTTAGATGCTTCAGTTAATATTTAAAGTACCTTACCTATATAAGTACCGGAGACTCACGGCATTGGTAAAATGAAAAAACTTATCGATTGAGTTTATCTAGCTTGACTATAATTATTTTTATAGAGACCAATTCTATTTGATACGCTATTACAATAATCTGAAGCGTATTATATCATTGTACTATAACACATATATATTTTACTAACTATTAACTCAGTGCAGAGATCTAGGGTAGGCGTGGCCCACGACCGCCATGGCCCCCCGCAGACTAATTCTTATTTATGACGCCAAGCCATTTGTGTTAATAGTCTAATTCTAATCTATTCATAACATACAAAATCACAGAGAATTAAATATTTGTAATAGGTTAATATATATATACCTGCCCTCAGCTTTATTTCTAAATATCTTACTACCTTGCATGCTTTTTTTAATATTCTAATTTAAATTATAATACAGCAATTTAGATCGTATTGTAAAGTGAGGTTGTGTTAATTTTTGCTATCTAATTTTATTAATATAATATAATCTCTTAATGAAGGGAAGTGTACATTAAGCTGTTATATGATATATATATATGGGAAAAAGTGATAATAATCGGCGTGTCATTAGGAGAACGTAGGCTATACGTTACCATCGAAATAAAATTACTTAAGTACTTAAATACATTATGGGCCTAGTGTTCGTGACTCTATATATGACCTTCGAAATGACTGTTAGATCTCTGTAGGCCCTCGGCTCTGTAGTTCAGCTCTGTAAAGATGTTCTTTCCAC
This sequence comes from Trachelipus rathkii, assembly GCA_015478945.1. NCBI lineage: Eukaryota > Metazoa > Arthropoda > Malacostraca > Isopoda > Trachelipodidae > Trachelipus > Trachelipus rathkii. Next base: position 10,632 of record JABUQX010037863.1, read on the forward strand.
TTCCACAGGGGATATCACTCCCACCGGTAGAGAATGATGAGCTTTATACCTACAATATATAATATATATATATTATTATATATATATATATATATATATATAATATATATTATATAATTATTATATATATAATATATTATAATATATATAATATATATAATATATATATATATATATATATTATTATATAATATTATATATATATATATAATATAATATATATATATATAATATAATATTAATATATATATATTATAATATAATAATATTAATTAATAGTTATTAATATAAGATTAAAACGAAACTAAAATAATAATTACGTATATTAGAAAAACATTAATTATCAACAAAGTGTCAACAAATTATTAAAATTATTATCCATAAAATAATTAGGTTAATTAATAATTATTACTGATATAATATCTGAACTTTAAATACTCGAGTCAATTAAATTTTTAAAAATTATTACTATATATAATGGAGCGGAGGGTCGGATATTCACATAAATCTCACGTTCTGTTTTAAAGATGCAAATTTTTTGAGTTCAGAGATACTCATGAAAACTAGATGAGAGTATACAATATTGGTGGATATAGTGATCTAATAATATTATTATATTCGTTCTCTGCTTGAAATATATCTTTCAATAGTATCCTCACCACACCATGTTAGAGTTTGCTGTGAGAGTAAGACTGTTTTGCTCAGTTATGATCTTGATTGTTATTAACCCTTGCTTTTGTCTATGAAAATTTGAGTCTATTAGATATACAGTCTCTACCTTTAATAGGGGTTTCTAAGTAAACTACATACGGTAAAGGAAAGGGCTGTTACGAATAGTTGTCTCTGTGCTGAGATGAAGTTCCCGTTGCTGAGACAGAGATTATTCAGAGATTGACAACCCAAATATATGAATGATCACCATATCGAACAATGCAACAGAAACCCTATTTAGTAAAAAGATATAATTCGTTCGCGACAACTTTATTGTGAATCTTTCACACTCCTTTTGATATACCCATGAAAAGTATCGCATTTGAGAGCATTAATGATAGAAATCATTAGAGAGTCCTAGACATAATCAAGAACTACGAATTAGTTTAAGTCTAATCTCTCTGCTCCATAATAAACAAACATTTAGGCATGAACGAAGGGCAGAACTAGTTTATCATCTTATCTTAAAATTTTCAAGAACGTGCATTTTGGCGACGGATGACTCACGAGACGGAATGCTTTGACATATATACACTTAAGAGTACTATTAAGTGTAACTTTTAAATATAATTATTACGTATAATTAATCTGTTGGGTCATAGTCCTTTAGCTTTGCACTATATGATTCGTCATCACATATCTATAAATTCATAGCCAAATTAATTACTATGTATTAATGTATGTCATGAGTATAGTTAAAATCTATCAGATATTGCCGCCCACATTTACTAAGTATAATTATATTATATGAATAGAGTTGTGAATAGTCATAATCGATAATAAATATTAGCGAAAGTTATTACTGTATTATATACTTTATTTATCAATTCCTAGTTTTAAAAAGAAGTACTACTATGTATATAATTCAATATAATTTTTTTTTTTTATATTTCTTTATATATATACGCATAATTAGTATATTTTGTTTGAGTTATTAATAGGTGTGATAATTAACATATTATAAATAAATAATCATATGTTTAACCTTTAGTCTTTTTGTACATATTCTCCAATTTAATGTATTAGTATATATATATATATGTTTTAGATCCGCCAGTGAATTATATAATCATATGGGTAAATAACATATAATAATTAATATATATCATTACCGTTTATCATGCCCTAATTTAAGGATTCATCACTATATGACATATAATCTATTGTGTACGATATCACTGTAATTAAAATAATGTAGTGTATAGTATAAAGTCTACAGCTGTCTATATATTATAATTCTCTTGTACACTTATATACTATCTAGATGAGAAATAGAATATGACTCTATAGGATAAAATAAGGAAAAGTGGGAACATTAGTATGTCAGAAGAGAACAAACATTTGTGCCAAAAAAATATTCATAGAATTAAACAAAAAAAAAATATTAATGTGTAATATATTTATCTTTAAATTATTCTTAGTGTCTCACTGATAGAAGATAAATCTACATCACGGATAAATTCAACAAAGAGAATTAACGTATATTAATTCATAAACAGTATATTATGATCACAATTTATACGATATTATCTAACCAGTTTACCCTAGATAAACTAATCTAACAGCTTTATTATCCTTATTTCGTGCATAATCCAACTTACCTAAGAACACAACTATAAGTCTAACAATGTAAAGAATAACAGTATGTTTAGCCCAACTATATCACCACTCTACTCATATACTCACTGCGGAGCAGTCTTACTGAAATGAGTGGTAGCGTAACTGGCCATACTCGTGGACTGAAGAGGACATAAATTAGTAATACACTCGTGCCTTTTTGAATCATACCAATGATTCATCAGACATAATCGAGTTTTTACACCTTTGCCTGCACACTCATAGAATGAATGCTCACATAGATATAGCCTTCCTTTTTCATTTGTCGCCTTACAGAAATCGTAATATTTACATTCATAGTATGAAGTAAAACAATTCTTATGCGATATGCTTGTTTCAGAAATTGATGTTGAACCAGAACCCGATTCGATTGATGATGAAGTTCCCGAAGACGATCCCGAACTTGGAACACTTCCCCCTTCTCCAGTTTGTACTGACGAATGATCTCCAGATACACTTCCACTGCTAGATGTTTGAGAAGATGATGAGGATGATGATGTCGAAGTTTGTGATGAAGAACCTTCTGTGATGTGGCTTCCAGTGATTGTGCTCGAGCTGGAACCACTCCCTGGACTATGTCCGGAAGATGATTGAGAACTTTCTTGGGTTATTATAGTTGATGAGGAGCCACCTGTTGAACTTGTACTACTCCCTCCTTCCCCTGAAGTTATAGCGTACTGACCAGTGCTCGTGGCCTGAAGAGGGCATAAATTAGTAATACACTCGTGCCTTTCCGGATCATACCAGTGATTAAATATACATAAACGAGTTTTTACACCTTTGCTTGGACACTCATAAAATGATTGCTTACATAGTTTTCGAGTTCCTCTTTCATTTGTCGCTGTACAGAAAGCGTAATACATACAATCAGAATGTAAAGTAAAACAATTCGTATGCCCAATATTTGTTTCAGAAACTGATGTTGAACCCGAACCCGATTCTATTGATGATGAAGTTCCAGAAGACGAACCAGAACTTGACGAACTACCTCCTTCTCCAGTTTGTACTGACGAATGATCTCCAGACACACTTCCACTGCTAGATGTGTGAGAAGATGATGATGATGGAGAAGTTTGTGAAGAACCTTCCGTAATGTGGGTTCCAGTAACAGTGCTAGAGCTGGATCCACTCCCAGAACTTTGTCCGGAAGATGATTGAGAACTTTCTTGGGTTATTTCAGTTGATGATGAGCCACTTGTCGAACTTGTACTA